>JASTWP010001577.1:0-67483 GCA_030770255.1 Temnothorax ravouxi
CGAGAGACGAGAGAGAGAGAGAGAGAGAGAGAGAGAGAGAGAGGAGAGAGAGAGAGAGAGAGAGAGAGAGAGGAGAGAGAGAGAGGAGAGAGAGAGAGAGAGAGAGAGAGAGAGAGAGAGAGAGAGAGAGAGAGAGAGAGAGGAGAGAGAGAGAGAGAGAGAGAGAGAGAGAGAGAGAGAGAGAGAGAGAGAGAGATGAGAGAGAGAGAGAGAGAGAGAGAGAGAGAGAGAGAGAGAGAGAGAGAGAGAGAGAGAGGAGAGAGAGAGAGAGAGAGAGAGAGAGAGAGAGAGAGAGAGAGAGAGAGAGAGAGAGAGAGAGAGAGAGAGAGAGAGAGAGAGAGAGAGAGAGAGAGAGAGACGAGAGAGAGAGAGAGAGAGAGAGAGAGAGATGAGAGAGAGAGAGAGAGAGAGAGAGAGAGAAGAGAGAGAGAGAGAGAGAGAAGAGAGAGAGAGAGAGAGAGAGAGAGAGAGAGAGGAGAGAGAGAGAGAGAGAGAGAGAGAGAGAGAGACGAGAGAGAGAGAGAGAGAGAGAGAGAGAGGAGAGAGAGAGAGAGAGAGAGAGATGAGAGAGAGAGAGAGAGATGAGAGAGAGAGAGAGAGAGAGAGAGAGAGAGAGAGAGAGAGAAGAGAGAGAGAGATGAGATGAGAGCGAGAGAGAGAGAGAGAGAGAGAGAGATTCGAAATTATATTCTCAAAGTAATGCGTGGCAGACGCCGAATAACAATAAACGATGTTTTTTCGAAGAATTTTCCGGGCAACATTTATGTTAACGAGCTACTCCCGACTGATACTTACAATTTGTTACGTCGAACTAGAACCAAGGCAAAACAGTCTTCATTTAAGCATGTGTGGAGCAGTGACGGCCAGATCTTTGTCCGCAGGGATCATGGTCAGCCTCCTATACGGATAACTTCTGAGGCTGATTTGACAAAGCTTCAGTGACCTATCTCGTGCCTATCTCTTTTACCACTTTACGAAATTAATGATCATGATATACAATAATATTCTTTCTAAGAAAGTTCTACACTGTTCCAGTTCATGTGGTTGCATTATATGTTTCTTTTGTTTGAGAGAGCACAACGACGGAATTTTCGTTGACGCATTATTCTTCAGCAGTATTTCATATAATTTATACTTTTCCTATGAAATCTATACATGTTCACTCGATTTATTTTTAGCATGTAAAGAAGCATTAACTAGAAATGGAAATAATATTATTATTCTTTCGCGATATTAGACGTTACTACTTTCATTGTTTCCATCTTCACTTACTGCTTTATTAATTTCATTGTTTCCATTTTCACTTACTGCTTTATTGGTAGCTATTACACTGCGTCTTGTATTTTGTCATGCTACAAACTCACATCAACTTCTGTCTTTTATATTTCGCTCATCTTTACATTATGTGTATAATCTGTGCATTATTCATTACTTGCCTAAAGTCCGTGACTATGGCATAATAAACCATCAATCAATCAATCAATCTCTCTCTCTCTCTCTCTCTCTCTCTCTCTCTCTCTCTCTCTCTCTCTCTCTCTCTCTCTCTCTCTCTCTCTCTCTCTCTCTCTCTCTCTCTCTCTCTCTCTCTCTGAGACTATTTTTGTGTCTTATTACACATGTCCTCCGGGGCGAAGCCCGGGCAACCAGCTAGTATATTATACATGGGTAAGTAATGGTGCTGCATATAAAATATGATAGTGGTATCTCTACCGAGTATTAAAAATATATTGTTTTAAAAATTAAAATATTTTTTTGGACACTTTATAAATGTCGGAATTAAATTAAACCATATTTGTTTGAACCCTCCTAAGGTATCCTACTACTCATATTTCTTTTCAAAGTCCTAGCTTTTCTCGTTCCGGAGAAAAAAAAACTTTTGGATTTTTTAATTTGACGCCATAACTCCGGAACCATGTTGTTCTAGAAGCTGTTATAAATGGTAATTTAGTGTTGGGTCATGAGGTTACTTTATGTGTGAAAATCAGCTCGATATTGCTGGGGGCATTCCGCCATAGGAAAACTGGCTAGACCCTTTATATCCTCTTCTAAATTTACAGCAAAAATGTCGATTCTCTATAAGGGATAATGTTAATTTTATCAACCTTAAACTTAAATAACTCTCAAATCGTTTAATGAATCAGTTATAGAGCATTTTTAATTTAATTTAAAAGAAACATCTCAAAATTTCAGCTATTTTTGAATATATTTGAAGTAAAAAGTTTACAATAACTTACACAGCTCGGATTACTTTGACCTTGACATATGTTATCAAGGAAATTGCTCGGGGGGCGGTAGAGCGTTCCCCGAATTTGCGATTAAACGAGACTCGAAGGACCAGCGAGGATGTTGCGGTCCCCGCGAAGCGATTATACGAGAAAGTACGAAAAGCGAATAGTATGATAGCAAGGCGACTCACCGTTTCGTTGCCCGGGCCCTCTCGTCGGGGTGCTCGAGTCGTCCGTCTCCCTGGGCAGGCAAACTCTCTGTGATAGCGGGAAATGTCCGGCAGTCAAGGTAGACGCAGGCAGCAAGCAAGAGGCACACCGAGGAGGCAGGCAAGCAAAGCACATGCAATATAGCACTCAGAGCGAGACACGGCGCGCAATGCTCGGTGAATCGGTTCCAGTAGCGAGTCGATCACTTCCAAAAGTGTTAGCACGACGACTTCCGGAGCGAGAGTGTAGGCTCGCGTCGCGCTCCTGTTGAGAACCGGCGCGAGCGAGTATTGCTCCAACAATTGGGGATGCCACCCGCGGGCGGGCAGCACGAGTCGGGTGAGTCGCGCGAATATTGACTTAGATCGCGATCCGCCCACGTTCTGCGCGAGCCCTAACGGGTGATCTATTTATCGACGGCTTGACTTTACCGTCGAATCACGAATACGACAATATAATGTAACGCGAATTATCGCTAATGCTACCGCGGACGAACTAACAATTAATATGTACAACTATATACAGGGGCAAGCTCCAAACAGAAATAATACTGAGTAACTTTTCGTTATAACTTAATCGGCGCTCGCTGCTTATTAAAAAGTTATAAACAAAAAAGTTTGAAAAATATAGCAGTTATTTTGAGTATGTATGTATGTACCGTTTATTGTTTATCCCCGTAGGGCTTACAAGGCGTTTTTTTCCTGAGGAACGTACCCAAACCTCTATGTTATTGAAATACTTTTAATATCTTTACTTAAGTAACACTCGATAATATACACGTGTCGCACGAACGCAGCTCTCAGCCTCGCGAGCGGAAAGTGAGTGAGCACGGAAACGGCAGCGAGGGCTAAAGTAATATATAGTCTTCTAAGTTGACGCACGATGTCGCGCGCTGATCGATATTGATTTACGATCGACAGTTCCCGTTACCTTCCTATTCCATCGTACATTGATACACTTCTGTAGCGCAGATTGCATATTAAAAAGGCGTAATATCTCAACACTCCCTCTCGTCTTTTAATAGGATTAATGTACTCCAAAATAGATTCGAAAACCTTGAAATTTATCTTTTGCGAGTGGTTTCGTTAAGGTATCAGCCAATTGTTTTTGCGTGGAAATATATCTTATGTCGATTTCTTTCTCTCTTTGTTTTTCGCAAGTATAGAACAATTTTACCTCTATGTGTTTCGTGTTTCTAATTGATTCTGGAGTTTTTACAATTGTAATCGCTCTTTGATTGTCACAATAGATTACAGTCGGATTGGATTGTACGCATTGCAAATCCTTCAATAACTTCCTGAGCCAAACTACTTCCTTAGCTGTCGTGAAGAGTGCAATGAATTCCGCTTCAGTTGTCGACGTTGCAGTAACCGTTTGTTTTCTTGATCCCCATGCTATGGGTCCTGCATTTAAGAAACATACCCACCCTGTGGTACTCTGTCTTGTGTCGACGTCTCCTGCAAAGTCTGCGTCACTGTATGCGGTCAAAATTGTGTCTTGTGATTGTGTGTCAAAAGTTATTCCGTATTCTGTCGTTCCCCTTAGATACTTCAGTACTCTTTGCACTCCACGCCAGTGTTCATATTTTGCCTGTTCCATGAATCTACTTAACACTCCTACTATGTACGCTATATCAGGCCTAGTGCCTATCATCAAATACATCAATGATCCTATCGCCTGTCTATAGGGATAGTTCTCGTTTTCTTTGGCATTTTCACATAACTTTGAAAATTTAATTCCTGGATCGGCAGGAGTGGAGACTGGATTACAATCTTCGTGGTTAAATCGTTTTAGAATTTTATTCGTATATGCATTCTGATGAATCTTTATTATTCCTTTATCTCGACTCCTCTCGATCTGTAATCCTACAAAAAACTCTGCTTTTGAAAAAACTATATTAAACTCTCTATGCAATCCTTTCAATAAATTGTACATTTCAGACAAATCATCGCCACACAACAAACCGTCATCTACATATATAGCCAAAAATAGTCTTTTACCTGTCTCTGACACTTTATAGAATACGCACGGATCGGCTTGTGATTGTTGGAAACCGTGTTCCAACAGATAGTCTTTGATCCTCTTATTCCACTGACGTGATGCTTGCTTAAGTCCATACAAGCTCTTCAATAACAAACATACTCTGTCATCTTCTTCAAAACCAGTGGGTTGCTCCATGTAAATTTCTTCTTCGAGGTCGCCATGTAGGAAGGCCGTTTTCACGTCGAATTGGTAGATCTCCATGTTTAAAGCTGCTGCGATCGATAACATAGTTCGTACTGAGCTGAACCTGACAACTGGTGCAAAGGTTTCTGTGTAGTCCACGCCTTGTTTTTGTGAGCATCCTCTGGCTACCAGTCTGGCCTTGTAGATATCGACTTGACCATCGGCTTTGAGTTTCCTTTTGAACACCCAGCGATTCGTAATCACATTTTTGTCTCTCGGCCTAGGAACTAGTATCCAAGTCTTATTCTCTTCTAATGAGCGGAGCTCTGCATTTATTGCCTCTATCCACTTGCTTGAATCCTCAGCTTCCACAGCTTCTTCAATGTTGACTGGATCGGTGCTCACCATAAATGTCTCAGCAATTGCCGTTCTTTCGATCTCAGTGTCTTTCGATGTCGACTTCGAAATAGTTCTTTTGGGATACGGGTCCCTCGGAATGGGCAGTCGTGGATTCCTATACCTGTTTGGTGACGGCTCCTTGTCAGTCTTCATTGGTTCTGTTAGCATCTCATCATCTTTCAGAGATTGTTTATTCTCTGGATATTTCAGCTGTCCTTCCTTTGGCATGGTAATTTTTGTCACGAGGTGTGGCTGTGGAAATTCATTAAAGATTACATCTCTGCGAATAAGTACTTTCTTACCTATCGGATCATAGACTCTATAAGCCTTGTTCCCTTCGCTGTAACCGATCATGAGGCATTTCAATGAATTCAATTCCCACTTTGTTCTTGCCTCCTTTGGTATGTGGACGTAACCGTCGCTTCCAAAAACTCTTAAATGCTTTACAGATGGCTTCAAATTATACCATCTCTCAAAAGGTGTTGATCCTTCCAGAGTCTCTGATGCTGTCCTGTTCTTTAAGTAAACCGCGGTGTTGGCTGCTTCTGCCCATAAATAGCGAGGTAAAGCTCGAGTATGCAACATAGCTTTAGCTGATTCTATGATGGTTCTGTTTTGTCGTTCGATATAACCATTTTGCTCAGGAGCTCGTGGTGTTGATATCTCGTGCTTCGTCCCTTTAGACAACAAGAATTGTCTAACAGCCGCGTTGCAGAACTCCTTTCCGCCATCAGTCCTCAACCTCTTTATTGCATATCCATCAGCCTGAACGTCCGCATAAAATTGTTTTAGATTTTCCAGAACGTCGCCCTTCTCCTTGAGAAAATATATATAGCAATATCTTGAAAAATCATCTTTTAAGAGTAAAAAATAATTTGCACCTCCTATTGACTGTGTGCTCATTTTTCCGCAAAGGTCAGCATGAAAAACCTCACCTGGATTTAGTGACCTTCTTGCTCCTGTCTTTGGGAAAGGTTGCCTGTGCTGCTTACCATATACGCAACCTTCACAAAACGGATTCTCATTGACGCTGCACTCAAAATGTAGATCCTCCACTGTCTTCTTCTCGTGCATCTGCTTGAGTGTCTTGTAGTTGACGTGTCCCAGCCGTTCATGCCAGATCTGCATAGAATCGTGAACTGCCATATTCGCCTCCACTGTGTGAAGTGGATGTAAATTCAGCTTGTACAAGTTGTTGCATTTTACACCATCCAGGATGAGATTGCCATTTTTCTCGAAGATTACTCGGTTACCACCTTCCTCAAAGGTTACCTTGAATCCTCTCTTCGTAGACTTGCATATAGAAATTAAATTTTTCTCAATTTTAGGTACGTATAGCGCATCTGCTATAGTGTGTGTTTGCACACTCCCATCTGCTCTCTTAACTAAAACATTAATGTTGCCTCTCCCTCTTACATCGATCAGCGAACCATCTCCAACTCTCACCGAAAAATATTTCTCAGAGTATGGTACAAAATCTTTGAACCACTCTTTACGAAACGACATATGCTCGGATGCGCCTGAGTCAGCAAACCATGCGTCCTCTGTTTCGACGTTGCATTGTCTCAGATTATCGACAGTGAGTAGCTGGGCACTATCAGCAGTTTGTACAGTACTGCTTGACGGTTGCTTCTGCGAGGTATGTGCTACGAGTGATTGTTTGTTTTCCCTCTGCTTCTTGCGACATTCACGTGCCCAATGTCCCGGAATTCCACAGTAATTACACTTGCCTGGTCGTCTTGTCGGTTGATCCTTGTTTTGAACATTCTCTCTGCTTGAGGTCGACCCATGTTTGTTATGATGTTTCTTCCCCTTCATGTAATACGCCTCTGACGTCTGACTTTCACTTTCCGTTATGCGAGCATTCAAAAGAGTCTCCTCGTTAACTAGATGATCCGTGAGCTTTTCTATATTTTGTTCAGCTCTGGGAACAGCGTACCATGCAGTTCTCACATTATCGAACTTTGACGGCAGGCTTCCCATGATCTTGGCAATTATTACCGGCTCTTTCTGCTCCAGATCCATGTCCTTGAGTCGTTGCGCTAATGATGTAATCCTGGCTATAAAATCTGCCATCTTCTCACTTTCCTCCATTTTTGAGTTTATGAAACGGTCGAGAAGCACTTGTACTGATTGATCACTCTTCTCGGCATGCACAGCTCTCAACCTTGCCCACATTTTGGCAGCAGTCGTACAATCTGATAAGTATTTCAGTTGTTCTAGCTCCAGACCGCGCATAAGAAATGCTTGCGCTTCTGCGTCCTTTTCATCCCACTGTGTGTAATTGTTCAAAGGGCGTTCTATTGTGCCGAGAATGTATGGCTTGAGCTTGTTCTCCGTCATGTATATTTCCATCTGTCTCTTCCAGAGTTGATAATTCTGGCCGTTGAATCTGTGCAGGTGATACGTCTTAATTTCTGCCATGCTTGCTCGTTCACTCTCACTCGTGAACACTTTCTCTTCACTGTCACTGGAACTTAGCACAGACGTGTCACTATCAGAACTTTGTCCGTTCATAGGGGATCGTTATGCTACAGTACCACGTCCTGGGCCCATAACCTGTTATTGAAATACTTTTAATATCTTTACTTAAGTAACACTCGATAATATACACGTGTCGCACGAACGCAGCTCTCAGCCTCGCGAGCGGAAAGTGAGTGAGCACGGAAACGGCAGCGAGGGCTAAAGTAATATATAGTCTTCTAAGTTGACGCACGATGTCGCGCGCTGATCGATATTGATTTACGATCGACAGTTCCCGTTACCTTCCTATTCCATCGTACATTGATACACTTCTGTAGCGCAGATTGCATATTAAAAAGGCGTAATATCTCAACACTCTACACAACCAGATGGCGTTTTTTAGGGACGTACCCAACCCTTTACATCAAACGTCTTCCTACCCGACCTGACCGTAGCGGCTTATTACATTCTACTCCCTCCCTCCCTTCCTCGCCATTTACCCCTCCTTCCATTTCCCCTCATTCTCATTCCACGCGATCTCTCTACCGTCCCCCCACAATATTCCGCCGCTCTTCCACGTCGCACCCCTGTTCTGGTTTGCACCCTACTTCACTAACTGTACCCTCTCCCTCTTCTGCCCCCTTTCCCTTCCCTCGAGCAGCTTTCTAATCCTTTCCAGCTCGTCCACTATCCTCCCCCACACCCTTATCCTCTTCCGCAACTTTTTCATCCTCTGTTCTCCTCCGCCCTCTCCGTTCAATCCTCCACCTGTTCTCGTTCTCGGGGGTCTCTACTTTCACTTTGCTCACTCCTTGCCACCGCCTGCTCTTACTTTCCTCTGCGCCTTTCTGCAGTTTTCTTAAAGAACTCTCTTCGCTTTACTTTACTTTCTTTTTTCCAACCTCTCTGTCGTATCAGCTCTTCGTCATGCTACCATCCGTCTTCTATCGACTGCCGTACCTTCCCTCGTTCGATCCTTCCTCCCGATCCATCGAGTCGGTGGTCGATTTCTCCCGCTCCATCTCATTGGCCGTCCTGCATCATACTTGCGCGCTCTCCTTATGGCTCTGTCCTGCCTCGTCCGCATCGTGCTACAGCGCATCCGGTTCTACCGCCCCGCAGTGGTGCCAACGTGCTCTTTTGGAGCAGCTGACTCCCCGCGTCGGCTCGAACCAAAGTCGCCCCTACACTTCCTTTTCACCAGCAGCCACCCAGCGGATCATATGTCCTCTTCCATCCATCCCACTCCTGCCCTTGCTCCCCCTCCGCAGCATCTCTCTTCCTCCGTCGTATCAGCGTTTTGTCATGCCACCATCCGTCTGCCATCGACCGCCGCACCTTCCTTCGTTCGATCCTTCCTCTCGATCCATCGACTCGGTGGTCGATTTCTCCCGCTCCATCTCATTGGCCGTCCTGCATCGTGCTTGCGCGCTCGCCTTAAGGCTCCGGCCGCGGCCAGCCCCGCCCGCCGCGCGCTACAGCGCATCCGGCTCCATCGTCCCGCAGTGGTGCCAACGTGCTCTTTCGGAGCAGCTGTCTTCCCGCGTCGGCTCGAACCGAAGTCGCCCCTACACTTCCTTCTCACCGGCAGCCATCCAGCGGATCCTATGTCTTCTTCCGTCCATTACCTCCCACTCCTGGCCTTGCTCCCCCTCCGCAGCCTCTCTCTTCCTCCATCCCCGTCGACCCCCTTTCCCTCTTCATCGTCGTCCTAACCTCACTCTCCGCACACTTCTTCTTTTACGATTTCGACCCGTATTTTCTCGACCTCAGCCTCGTCTCCAATACTTCTGCTTCCTCTCGACCTGCTCCACCTCTTCCTTACTTCCTGCACCTCCAATCCTTCACACAGTCACCTCTGCTGCCCCATTTCCTCCTCCTCCTACCTTCTACCTGTTCACCCGCCGGGAGCTAACGGGTGACTCGCTATTTTGAGTATTGAAAGGTATAAATGATTTATATATATATATATATATATATATATATATATATATATATATATGTCGAAATAGTTCACGCATACACTTTTCACGCGAACCGAGGTTCACCCACACCTCCCCTGCTTTCGAGGGAGGTGCGGTAGCCCCTCCCTCGCTTACGTGTGTACTTGTTGCGACGTAAACATTGCTCCTCGCGACCCACATAGGTTCGTGGCGCGCTTTACAAGCTTGTTATGTCGAAATAGTTCACGCATACACTTTTCATGCGAACCGAGGTTCACCCACACCCCACCTGCTTTCGGGGGAGGTGCGGTAGCCCCTCCCTCGCTTACGTGTGTACTGTTTGGTAAATATTGTCTATATGGTAAACAAGCTTGTAAAGCGCGCTACGAACCCATGTGGCATCTCGTTTCGCGTGGATTTGTGTCCTTTGTATCGAACGTATTACTAGTCGGTCTTTCAAAGCAAATGCAGGCTATATTGCAGAATTTTTATTTAAACGTCAGTTTATTTTTGATGAACGTATTCATGCATTTTTTACTATAATGGCAGATATATATCCCATATAAATTGAAAATAAATTCTTAAATTACATACATACATTTATTTATTGTTTATCATTTTTGTAAACCTACACGTAAACGAGGGAGGGGCTACCGCACCTCCCTCGAAAGCAGGGAAGGGGTGTGGGTGAACCTCGGTTCGCGTGAAAAGTGTATATGCGTAAACTATAACTTTTTTTGTTTATAACTTTTTAATAAGCAGCGAGCGCCGATTAAGTTATAAGGAAAAGTTACTTAGTATTATGTCCTTGACAACATATGTCAAGGTCAAAGTAATCCGAGTTGTGTAAGTTATTGTAAACTTTTACCGTTATTGATTAATCACTTTTTGAGTTATCCTGCATGCCAAGTTGGAAAAATTAGTTTTGAGAAAAATGCGTTTAAAGTTTACTTCTTTGCTGTCAGGCGAAAAAGCACATAAAGATGCATGAAGATTTCAGTATAAAAGGTTTTTAAGGTCGCTGAATCACACAGAATCTGATATTAGATTTTCAATATTTAAAATGGTGGATTTATTATGGCGAATCAAAAGAAACACAGTTAAATAAAGAAATGAAGTTTTTGATATTTTTACGATACTTACAGTTAAATTAGTTTGCTATTCCGGGCCCATAAAATGCCTTCCTTTTTCTCGAAGAATTCTTGTTTGGCGGTTTTTATCACGGTTTGCAGACACATACACACAAAAATACACGTAAATACAAACAACGTTTATACTAGATAGAGCACTATAGTTGAGAATCTAGGCAGGTATGAACAAAATTTTATTCCCACAACGATAGAATGAGGAAACTGCAAAGTCGGTATAGACGCATATTTGTGCTGTATCGATCCAAAGCGCGTCTCACTTTTTGGAGCAAAATCGTATTTTTCACCACATTATATTATTTTAAGATATGAATAAAGAAAAATTAAGAATAGTTTCTTTAGTAAAGAGAGTTATAATGGAAAGTTGTAAATAAGGATGGTACAAACCAAACTTTCAAAGGAACAGCTTAACTAGTAGTGAGCAATAATATGATTAAATATTGTCATAACTTTTAGGTCAGCGGCAACCCTAATTAGCAATAAAAAATTTCTTAAATATTATAATTACACATTTACTAAATTTTCTAACAAAACTATTCGCACAATTTGATTTGATTTTATTTTATTCCATTGTCAATTTTATTTTTTTTTTTTCATTAAAAGTAAATAAAGTAGTATAAAATCATAACAATTAAGCACATAACTATGGCAAACATCTAATTAAATTTATTTTTTATTATGATTAGTGGTGCAATTAATAGAAATGTAATAAATAAATCAATAAAAAATCAGGAATTTATTGATACAATTATTTATCGATACAACACTATGCAGTGCGCTTACGACATGTTAGTCGATTACACCATCTTTGCTTCTTTGTAACCTCTGGTATTATTGACACATATACATCTTTCTGAGACTTTACATGGCACAACTCAGAAAGACGTTTTGCTTGGTACTCCCTCAAAATGGCAGATTTGAATAGTCCCCATTGCTGCTCAATGTCAGTGCAACCAAGATCATCTAGTTCTGACTCTTCAACTCTGAAAACAAGAGAACTTTGGTATTATTAAAACAAACTTCTTTGTATGACATACAGCTTTGCAATGAGTGTCCAATATAATAGCAATTAAATAAAGTAATATACCTGAACAGATATAGCATCACTGCAACAACGTGTTTACACTTTTATGATTGACCAGCTGGACATCTACATTCTAGATACTGCTCACTTATAAGCCTTGAGCCAAAATCCTTAGACAGCTCAACCTAAAGGTCAACTAAATAAGGATGTTGATTGCTCAAGCCAGAAGTTCTGAGGACAAGCGCTTGCAAAAGTACTATGGGATCTTTCTTATTTTTCTTGCCAACAAAGATGACCAATCCACTTTTTAGTCTCTTTGCCTTCACGTCTCACAAATATAAACATATTTCGGAGAAATTTTTATTACGCGATAATGTCTGTTACACGTGCATATAAAAAATACGATAGATTTTTCAGAAAATTAGTGCCTGTCACACGTGCATATAGATACAGATCTTAACTTTTACAACTTTTACAAGACAACATATACGTACGTGTGCGATTTTAGATAGATACATCTTTCTTCTTAAAGATCTCCTCGGCATCAGCTTCCTGCCGTCAATATATATATTTCACTATCACTATCACGCGGCGATGATCACGACTGTCACTATCTATTTCTAGGTTATAACTGACTTACGTTTACGTGAGCGTTACTCCTGTAGTACTTACAATAATTCATTTGTTTACACAGAATAAATTATATTATAATTATCGTAAGTTACCACAAAACCTCGTTTACGTGGAGGAATTATCGTAAGTTACTACAAAAGTAATGCTCGCGTAAACATAATTATATATCTCCGATCAGCTGATATTTCACCTCTTGTGACATCCACATCCTAATTTCGTAGCACTTTGATCCTTGCGCGACCGTGGTCATCGTTAAATACTACGATTGTTTATAATTCCGAAAATTAACGATGAGACCACGGTGTTATTACGCGCGAACGTGATATGCATTACCTTTTTTCTTCTTAATGTCCTTGTAACATCTATCTTCTCTCTTAATCCCCTCAGTCTGAGTTCTCTATCCAGTCTCTCCCTCTCCTCATCATATCTGTTGCATCTCCATAACACGTGATCAATACTTTCGCACTCGCTACCGCATTCACATCTGGCGTTTTCTATGTAACCCTTTCTTGCTTGTGACTCGTTGACATTATAGTGATTACTCCTTAGTCGATTAATCAGTGATATGAAGTATCTTTCTTTATTTATCTTATGGAACCATGGTTTCTTCTTTTTTCTGTTATAAAAATTTTGAAAATAATAAATTCCTTTGTATCTAACAACTTTTGTATCTTCAACTAGTGAATCTTGTGTTTTGTTCCCAATTTCTCTTTTAAATTCTTGACGAAAATCCATGAATGGCACTTCTATTTGCTCATCCTCCACCTCCTTTGTCGCCTCCTTGGCTAATTTATCGGCGATCTCATTTCCGACTATTCCTATATGTGCTGGGATCCATATATAGAAAATCCTTTTCTTTCTCACCTTGGTGAGTCTACAGTGTCTTTCTCTTATTTCGTTTATGTATCTATTTTTACACATGTATACATTTATTTATGTATACATTTAAGTGATTATTTCTTATAGCTTGAAGTACCGCTCTAGAATCCTTTAACACAGCTATGTCCCTGGATCTGCTTTCCGCTTCGTTCTCCATAATTTCTAATGCTGTCTTTACTGCTATAGCCTCCGCTGTGAATGTTGAACAATTCTTCGGGATGCTGATATTATATGCTACTTTTTCCTATTTTTCTATTACCACACTAGCACCTAAGAATTTGCCCTTTTTTTAAATTCATCTGTATATATTATTGTAATCCTTCTTCTATATCATGAGTTGTTTTGATCTTCTCTAAAAGTTGTGTATCTGTGACTCCCTTTTTCTTCTGATAATATCCCGTATTTAAGTCTACCTCTATACGTTGAGTTACTGTATTATAGTCCATATCAAATATTTCAAATTTTCTTCTTGGTCCCATTTTTTTTGCACCATATTTAATTCTCCTCCAAGCTTCTCTTATTATGCTTCTCTAATGTAAAGGTTGTCTATATCTAGCATAGTCTTCATTTTGTATCAAGTCTTCAATTTTTGTACAGAGCTCCTCCTTTCCATATACGCTAATCTTACTTAAGAAATTCCTAGCTAACATTTCTGCTCTATCTCTAATGTAAGTGAAATTACCTTAGCTTCTGCTATTATCACATTATTCAGTGTACTATTTCTATATCCTAACGCTGTACGTATTCCTAAGTATTGTGTTCTTTCCATTTTTAGTTTTTGATTTGCATCTTTTGCAAAAATATAATACAAAATTACCATAGTCTGTTATCGATCTAATTAATTTTTTATATAACATTAATGCTGTATTAACCTTCATTCCTTTTCATTTTAAAACAACCTAGCTTCCGAAGCGCGGATCTAGCTCGCGGTTGGTCAGGGTTCGGAGTAGGCGCGGAGGAAGGCACAAGACTCGTTTAAAATATAGAAAAAAACGTAACAAAGTTTATTGGATTAATATGAGTACATTCAATCGCGGAGTTCGCGGTTACGTATAATAGAGCGTGGACGGCTTTCACGGTATACGTATATATATATATATATATATATATATATATATATATATATATATCGATTACGGAGTTCGCGGATCGGCGGGCGTGCGGGCTTGCTGAAGCGCGAGGTACGATCGCGGGATAGGCGACCCGGTATCGCAAAGGTGGGTAGCGCTAAGCGCGCGCGACGCAGGAGTGCGATATCGAACGGCTAAGATCCTTAGCGGAGATAGGGAAGTACTCTCTATCTCCTGGCGTATCGATTCGCGGAAGCGGAGGGCGGCACCGGGTGGCCAAGATCCTTGGCGAGTAAAAGAAGGACTCTCTTACCCTGGTTCGCGCCGGTGTCACAAGGTGCAGAAAAGAATTCGAGTCAACCGCCGAGATACTTCACTTGGCAGAGGCAGAGAGCACTCTCTACCTCCTGGTTGTTCGACTGTGGGATTTCGGGATTCGTGAGCAGCGGAGAGTCGGTCGGATCGGTTGCTAGCTCACGGCGGAATCTAATTGTTAGTAACATTGCTCGATTTATATACCCGCGATGGTGGGTCGGCGTGGCGGGGGTATACGCGACGGCAACGGCGCGCGCCGGGACGGAGCGACGGAGCGTTCGGGAAGTACGGCGCCCCGACGTCGCGGTTGCGTTCGGTGGCTCTCGGCTGTTTTCGGCACCGCTCGGCGCTCCGAGTCGGTTGCCGCGCTAAGTCCGTTTGCGGACTAATACACGGGATAGATGGATTAAAAAAGGGCACATCGTGCCTTGTCTCGCCTGGCGGGTGTTCGGCCTGGCGGCGTCCGGCTGATGCTCGCCGGGAATGATGAGTTTCGGGGCGCATCGTTACAATTTCTTATTCAAATATATCATCAATGAATTCGCTTTATTAACTTTACCCTTTATTTTTTGTACTTGTTTCTGAAATTCTAACTTACTATCTAACCATATTCCTAGGAACTTAGTCTCCTTTTGTGCATATATTTTCGTATTTTATACTTCTATAAATGTATTATCACAACCACCATGTTTAGAAAATTGTATACTAATACTGTTTTCTTTGGTTCTAATTGAAGTCCTAACTCCTTAAGTTGATCACTAATACTATTCACAGCCCTTTCTAGTTTTTGTTTATTTTCGTCTCTATTGTGTCCCCTGACATACGCCGCTATATCGTCAGCAAATTAAACCGATTTATATTCTAATTTTTCTTTATTCGTTACATTATATGTATATAACGCGTACAGTATTGGGCTGAGCACCGCACCTCGTGGCAAGCCCCTGTATACCCTTCTATGTTCCGATTCCTGACCATTAATAATAAATTCTGTGTCTCTATAGTATAACTATTTACCTATGAATTTTCTAACATTTTTTGGACCTTAAGTTTTTTCAATATTTTCATTAATATACTATATATTACGTTATCGTAAGCCGAAGAGACATCTAGGAAGGCTGCTAATATATGTATATTGATTTTTATAAATACCGTTTTTAATATCCGTAGTTAGTCTAACCAAATTCTCCGCACATGATCTTCTTCTCCTGAATCCATTTTGATCTTTTGCCAATTTGTTTTCTCGTTCCGCCCACCAGACTAATCGTTCATTTACCATTCTTTCCATAACCTTACCTACACAAGAAACTTTCTCCTTTCCTACTTTATCTATGAACATCGTCTGATACTTTCTCCAGTCTTCTGGTAACCAATCCGTCGTCCAAACTTTATTACAGATTTCTAACATTACATCTTTTATTTCTTCCGTCATGTCTTTCAGCATTTTATATTCTATTCCATCTCTTCCTGGTGATGAGTTTTTCTTGATCATTTCTAATGCTCTTATTAATTCTTCTTGTAAATTTATCTTCCAGGTTGTCTTCCATGCTGTATTCTTCTTCTTGATCCATCATTTTACGCTTGGTGGGGCTAATTTATCAATTTCCTGTCTAATTACTTCTTCCCTACTTTTGTTGGTCCAACTGTTCCAATTAATTTTCTTCTTGACGTTCTTAAAAATTCTCATTTTGTTCCATACATACGTTTGACTTGTAAATCTATTGATTGAAGCACAAAATCTGTCAAAACTTTCCCTCTTCTTGCTGTTAATAATCTTCTTTGCCTCCAATTTTCTCTTATTATATTCTACTAAAGAATGTAAATCTTTTTTCTTTCTTTTTTTTTTACACTTTAAGGCTCTTTGTCTTCCTGTAATTGCTTCATCACATTCCACGTCCCACCACGTAACTTTTCTTGATGAACTGTTTTCTTTTTCTTCCATCTTCCGTAATCTTTTTAATTGTTGCTTTAATTACGTTAATAAATGTTGAATATCTTTCTTCCTTGTTGGTTTTATCTCCAAGCAATGTCTCACTAAATTTCTTAATGTTTTCCTTAATTATTGTCTCCATCGTATCCTTGTATTCTGTCCATCTTGTTTTTTTTTGGTAGAAAACTTATTAGATTTCTTGATGTAATTTTCAATTTCTGTTGCTAATTTGATTTCTACTGCGATATGATCTGAATCCCAAGTGTCATTTAATTGCTCATATTCAATATCATCACATATTCTCGACGTGGCAAAAAATAAGTCTAAGTTATTGGAATGCTGTCCTATGGTACCTATTCTCGTTAATGTATCAACATTAACACAGATATATTCATTATCATACATATTTTCATATAAATCCTCTCCTTGTTTGTCGATATCGTAACAATTCCATAATGTGTGGTGAGCATTAAAATCGCCAGCTATAATAGTCTCTAGATTTTTAGTATCAAATTTGTATATGTCTTCCTATATCTTTTTCTTTATATTTTCTGGTTTTCTGTATATTGCTACAATGTTAAGTTTTTTCTTTGTATTAATAGGTCTTACTTCTATGATATCGAACATATTATTTATCTTTAGCCAGCCGTTTATAATTTTAAATTCTATATTATCTTTGACGCAAATTGCCACTCCTCCACTGTTGCCTCTACTCAATTTGCAATGTGATTTAAATCTTGAAATGTGAATATTATTTTTATTGCACTTAGTTTCTGTTAATATAACTATATCATATTCTTGTGTTCTTTTGATGATCTCATTCTTCTTTCCTTGATATCCTCTACAGTTCCAATTAACTATTTTTAGGTTGAATGTGCCGATGTATGTTTAACGCTGACAATGAGAAGTGCCCGGTCGGACATTTTCTTGCGCCATTTGTTTCCCTTGTTCTCTCCTGAAATCTCTTTTGATATTACCGATAATCATTCTTTGTCTTCTGATTTTTTTCTCTAGTTCCAGTTTTTTTTTGTAAAATATCCTGTTTAATTCTTTGTGCATCTTCTTGATTTCTAACTTCTAATTCCTTTTGCTCTGGTCCTTGAATTATTTCTTGTAGGATTCTTCTATCCCAATCTTGGTCTGTGTAATAAATTAGTTTAGCCGCCAATCTTGTGATGATGTCTCGTTTTCTGTTCAGGCCTTCTGGTGGATTTTGATCTTCTTCTTTGTTGTTATGCCTTTCTTCCTCGGGTGTACTTCTATCTCTTCTTCTGATGTTTTCTTATCCCAATTCTCTTCCGGTTGACTATTTATTTTTTTCGTTATTTCTTCATTTCTATTGTCGAATTGTTTATAATAATTATCTTGTTTAGCTTTCTGTGTGATCACTCTATCTTTGAATGCAATAATTCTTTTTTGTTGTTTATTCTCTATCTTCTTCATATGTTATTATCTTTCTAACTATCGGGGATGCTTTCCTTCTTCCTTCCATCTCTCTTCTTGGAGAAGGGAGTTTAGGCCATTGTACTGGTTCCTCATATCTGTCATATGACTGTTCTGGCTCCTTATCTTGTTCTTTTTCCGCTAATATTCGTTCTGCTTCCCTACGAGAAACATTATCATATCCCATAATAATATTTATATTTTTGTTCTTCTCATATTCCTTACACATTCTCCAAGTAGATCTATGATTGCTTCCACAGTTTCTACACTTTGCTATTTTTGTGCAGTTTCCGTGCGCTAATTCCCCACATATTATGCATCTTTCTTCACTTTTACATAGTGCTTTTATGTGGCCAAATCTGAAACACTTCTTACCGATGATATAAATGGTCTTATCTTGATTGATGTCCTCCGCCCGAACAGGTCTAATTTTTTGCGAACCGTATCTCCATTAAAAGTAATAATCAAATTTCCTATGTCTTCCTTTATAAGTTTCTTTTCCTCCTTGTCCCACTTTTTCTTATACATACGCCCGGTCTTCAAAACGTCGTTATGGTCGTCCATTGAGTTCCATAAATCTGAAATGCTATCGCCCCAGTCTGAGATCACTCCTATGAATTTCGATCCTCTTTGATCGATTTCTGTAGTCAATCCTGTCTCGTCAGAAAGTTTGTTGATCGCTTCTAAACAGATATTAGCATCTTTACATTTCTTAAATTTACATATAGCTGTCATATGCGATAACATAACAATATCATTCGGATATATTTTTTCCCTTGTAGCTATTTTCCATATTTTAAAATAATTCTTACCTCTTTTTGTCTGTACTCTATCTTTTTTTAATTTGAGTACTAGTCTTATGTTACATTGGTCCCTTCCGAGAACTTAACCTGTTTCTGGCAAGCCAACTCAGATGCATCCAGCTCGCTGATTCTTTCAAGCACCCCTGCTCGATTCATGTATTCCTCTCTTGCTTTCCTGTCCGTATTTCTATATCCTTCTGCCATTCCTATATTCTTACTAACTTTTACGTTTGATTTTGCACTTGCAGTACTCGCTATGATTGCGTCTTGCGTCTCCTCGGTATCAACATCCATCTCATTTGCCGAGTCGTATCTAGATTCTTCCGTGGTTGTATCTCCTGATTCGTGGATATCATCTTCCTTGCTGACGTCATTCTTCTCTGATTGGTTACTCCCCTCTACTTTGCTGTCCCTCTTTATAGTCGATAATTCTTGTATAATTTTGGCGCGCTTATCCTTCGCCATCTTCTTTTGGCCTGCAACCTGCCATTCTTGATCTTTCTGGGAGAATCCTTTTGTGTCTTCGTCGTCTTTATCTTCCATGTCTACGTTCTCAGCAGCTCTTTTCCTCTCATTTACTGCCTTAACTTTTTCACTTTTCATTACAGTCTTCGGCACTAGTACCTTCTCTTTCCGATCCCTTTCACTTTCTGTTTTATCTTATTCCCCCCAGTGATCGGCAAAAAAAATTTTCATTATTTGTTTTTCAATGTCAAAGCAATTATTAATAAGCCAAAATACAATATTAACTGCCAAAAAAATAAAAAAAATTTTTTTAACTTATTTTTATTTGCCTAACAATTTGTAATTAATTTTAAAAAAAGATTATTTTTACAATAATTATTAATGTTTTAACATTATTTTTTAATTCTTAGAAAATTTAATAATAAATTGAGAATTAAAACTAATTTTTTAAAAATAAATAATTAAATAAAAATAATTTTGAATTTTTCAAAAAATTAATAATTAAATAAAAATGTTTTCTAATTTTTCAAAAAATTAATAATTAAATAAAAATATTTTCTAATTTTTCAAAAAATTAACAATTAAATAAAAATAATTTTTTATCCTTGACTCTGAAACAAGTTGTTTTGGCAAAAACAAGCATAAACATATGAGTAACTGACAATATTACAATCAGAGATACTAGACAAGACGAAGAGAACATCATAAAGTTCTTGAAAATATATCTATAAAATTAACTTAGTCGATATTTATTAGATTATATTAATGAGTATAAAGCTGTTGTTCTTAAATTTTCCTTCCCTTTGAGTGTGCATATAACATACAATTTTTGTAAATATATGAATGTATTCGAAGTTTCAATTTTATATTCAGAAATACCTACTAAATAAAGCAAAGTCAATGATTAAAAAATTATATTTATATTATCACACAGTTATCATTAAATCAGTCAACACGGCAATAAATGTGTACATATTTGACTTACAAGAATAATTTATTAATTATTACTTATATATTAATATTAAAAAATAAAATAATATTAAAAGAGAGCAAGAGACCATCGTCGAATTATAGTTCATCTAGTAAATGCAAATTTTCCCAAAAGACACAAATTTTCAGTATAAAAAAATTATTTAGTATAGTTAACGTCATCGTTTCTTTTTTACTGCAACTAATATACTTTTAAAAATGAATACTTTACAAATTAATAAATGTTAATTTTCTAAAAAAATTAGTAATAATATTTTCTAATAATTATCAAAAAAATTACTTTTTAAAAATCACTAATTTTTAAAAAAATTAAAAATATTTTTTCCCAAATAAGTAATTTTTTAAAAAATTGACAATTTATTTTATATAATTGTCAATTTTTAAAACATAAGCAATATATTTCTGATTATTTATAAATTTTTCAAACAAAGTATTACATTTTTAATTAATTAATAATTTTTTTAAATTTAGAGCTTAGTATTTTATTAATTACCAATTTTTTTGTTAATTAAAATTAAAAACATTAAAATTTTTTATTTTTGATTAATTACTGTTATTTGATCAGCATAGATATTATTCGTATCTACGCCGTATTTTCGTCTTGCGCTTTATTTAATGTGTAATAAATACAGGAAACAGTTAAAAAGATCGTTTTAATACAGAATGTAAACGTTAAACATAAAAACGGAAACTAACAGTTAAGAAGAGAACGCATATACGCATACATACATGGATCAGTTACTCATTGGATTTGACTTCGCTTAAAAGCTGTTGCCGATGATTTCGCTTAGAAGCTGTTGCCCTGAATCGTGAGAGCGGTAAGCGACGACGCCTGGGGGACTATCGCCCTGAGTCGCTACCTTATTGTTCGGATGCGACAGCGCCTTGAGGTGTAGACCTTGGGTCGCCTTGGCTTGACACACACTTTACTGAATGTTTACAATTGTGTCCTTTGTATAGAATTTAAATGTTTGTCTCGAAGGAAAGGCAAAATCTCGAGCGATCTTTCGTGACCACGTAACCGATCAATCCAAACGAGGAATAATCGAAAATCGGCCGTGACAACGAAGGATCGAAAACGCCGGAGCCACATCTAGCGAGCGTTGAAACTCGCCCATAAGATACCGAATTATTTATTTGTACATATAATTAATTGATATACTTATAGGTGAATGTGTGTGTGTGTGCCTGAGCCATCCGACAATCTCTCTTATTCGCTTTATAATTATGTCGTGCACGACGCATATGTTAACTACATAACAATTACAAATAACCGCCGATATCATTACTAAAAACAGAATTTTTGCCGATCACTGTTCCCCCCTTTCCGGGGGGAAATTATCTTTTTCCCCGTCGACCTTCCTATCCTAATATACGTAAGGATCCCTTAGAAACTTCTAATCTGCCCTCACTGACCGCTAAGGAACCTCGAAATTAACAAATACTTTCGCGGTATCTAGCTAGGTTAAAACACGTGTGTTCGCTAGGCGACCATCACGCAACCGATAAGTATTACTAGCAATTACCATGTTATAATAACTGACTGACAGCGTGCTGTCCGCGCGAACGCACTGTAGGCTATTGCTTGGAGCTAAAAAACGACGCTCATTTGGAACTAATTCTTTAATGGAATTTTATTGATTCATACGATCATTCGACACTAAAATAAGTTAAAAAACGAAAATGCTATTAAATTAAGGGGTGCACTTCTGAGATATTACCAAAAAATATCATTTTTTATTGTTTTTGAAATATCTCGAAAACGACGCAAAATACGAAAAAAGTACAAGACAACTTTTTTGTAGGAAATGAAATTGTGCATCGAATACGTATATAAAAAATGTTTTTCCAATATCGGAAACCCAAGAAATAAAATTAAAACGAAATTAAAAAATAGCGAAAATTTGAGAAAAAAGATTTTTTTTACATTTTTGCGTCCAACTTTTTGTCTAGCAGTCTAAGCGATTTTTTTGTTCTCAGATAAAAGAAAGTAAACATTCTAACGAAAAAAATGCGGGATTGAAAACATTTTTACGACCAATAGTGACCGAGATATCGTTCACGCAAGTTGAATAGTTTTAGTCAGTTTTTCAGAGTTTTACTTTTATTTTAATTTACTGTTATTTAAACTGGTTTTTTTACAATTATCAATGAAAATATATATGCGTCATCTACAATAGCCGTAAGAGTATGCAGTAAGGCATAACCAGTAAGCCATTAACTAATAAAATTTTTATAATCCAAGAAAATAATCAACTGTAGTTGGTCAATAGCTGACTGTTCACGTCTTACTGCATACTCTTATGGCTATTGTAGACGACGCATAACACTAAAACTTTTGAAATTTATGATGTTGTTCACGATGATGTGGACAAAGAAATCGATATGGAAATTGAAAATTGTTTAGTTGTTGTGCCTGAAAAAGACTTTTCGTGAGAAATATATATGTTTTCGTTCATAATTGTAAAAAAAACCAGTTTAGATAACATTAAATTAAAATAAAAGCAAAACACTGAAAAACCGACTAAAACCATTCAATTTGCGTGAACGATATCTCGGTCACTATTGGTCGTAAAAATATTTTCAACCCCACATTTTTTTCGTTAGAATGTTTACTTTCTTTTATCTGAGAACAAAAAAATCGCTTAGACTGCTAGAAAAAAAGTTGGACGCAAAAATGTAAAAAAAATCTTTTTTCTCAAATTTTCGCTATTTTTTAATTTTGTTTTAATTTTATTTCTTGGGTTTCCGATATTGGAAAAACATTTTTTATATACGTATTCGATGCAAAAATTTATTTCCTACAAAAAAATTGTCTTGTACTTTTTTCGTATTTTGCGTCGTTTTCGAGATATTTCAAAAACAAAAAATGATATTTTTTGGTAATATCTCAGAAGTGCACCCTTTAATTTAATAGCATTTTCGTTTTTTAACTTATTTTAGTGTCGAATGATCGTATGAATCAATAAAATACCATTAAAGAATTAGTTCCTTTTAAAAACCTATAGACAATAGCCTACTGAGCGACGAGCGCGCACGTACGCATATATGCTCTCTCTTTTTAGCAACACTGTCATGGAGGGGACCCGGGGAAACGCTCGACATGTTCTCAAATGTCATCTATCGAGACAAAAAGCAACCGTAGGTTTCAACCGTACGGCGACGACGACGTATCTTAATGTAAAATTTAACATTTCGGACTTTGCATCGTAATATCTCCGCTCGTAGAGCACGTAGCGGAAAAATAAAAACACTTATTTTATAAATCGACCCCAAGCTATCGATCAAGCCTACTTAGAACTTGATCCGTTCACTTGTTATTGAGATTTCAACATCTCGAGTACTCGCAACTCGTGCGTAAATGAGTCACGGTGCGTCTCGCTCCGCGCGTACTTGGCGCGAGACACTACCGTGTCTCTTGATCCCTCTGTGGCTTTTATTACGTCATCTATTACATTTAGCATTTTAAAAAGTACAAGAAATATAAGAAAATGCTGTTAAACCACGGCTAACCTACTTACGACCAGTCTATCTGCTTTAGGCCAGTTCCACATTTTGCCACTAAGAGCGCTCGCGAAATCTTTGCGTCGCCATTATGCAAGAAAAAATTGATATATTTATTGTTTGGTTATACTATAATCCTCCTTTTAGTTTTTCTATGTGACCAGGCCTTTAACAATTAGGACTAAGGCTGGTATTCATAGTTGGTTTTTATTTTAAAACCGTCTTAAGTAATGTCTTAAGATGCTAATACGGCTCTGTGATTGGTTTATAACATCTTAAGATTGTACTTAAGATGGGCTTAAATATAAGATTCGACTGTGGTTACGGTCAACGTGACGCTACAAATGTTTCAAAGCATTTTTTTTTCTTTCAATGAAGAAAGAAAGAGTAGAAGAACGCTCCAAAGCATTTGTAGCGTCACGTTAACCGTAGCCTATGAATACCGACCTAAGAGACCTATAATCAGAGATGCGCCATAGACGTACCTGTTTTTGATTGATCAGTGTGAATCACGTAGTTTTTCCGCCATCGTG
Organism: Temnothorax ravouxi; assembly: GCA_030770255.1. NCBI lineage: Eukaryota > Metazoa > Arthropoda > Insecta > Hymenoptera > Formicidae > Temnothorax > Temnothorax ravouxi. Next base: position 24,141 of record JASTWP010001577.1, read on the forward strand.
CGCTCTATTGGGATCTGACATAGAGGCGGGGCTTAACCAAATATGGCGCAGAATAGCTAACACTTTCTCATATAAAGGGTCACTTTTCCTATTTTTAATGCATTTTTCCAGACTTTAAAACGATTTTCTCTAAATTGCCAAATAAATGTTTGACATGAAACATTTATTTTGGGGTTAGGAAAGCAATAAAATCGAACATTTAAAGTTTTTTAGCCTTACTTTCACAACCACGAAATGAATAATTAATTCTGCTCGTAGATTTACAATGCGGAGAAAAAATTCAACATCTATATTAAAGCATAAAAGAATAAAGAAGCGCGAGCTCAAAATTTATTCCCCTCTCCCCAAACTCACCCATTAATTAAAAGCACCAATAGAACCCCATGAAATCCAATTTTCAACCCCATAGTAGCCATTCCCATAAAATTAGTAATCTTTTGGTACCAGTTTCATCAAAATCATCAACAAAAAATTAGAAAAATTTTGGCACCGGTTTCAAGAAAATCGGTCAATTTTTAATAATTTCCAAACCGGTTTCCAAAAAAATCGGTAACGAAAAATTATCCATAAAAAAAATTCATCTTGATATCTCAAAGTTTGCGGAAATTGGAGCTATAGAGTTGGTAGGAAATGTCAGTGTAGGTACGCGAGAGGTGATTGCGGTGTTAAAGTTGGAACAGTTTATTCAGGCAAAGCAGAGTACATAAGAGGATCTGGAATCTATACGTTCACGTCTGCGTATCGATCGAGAGAGTGAGCCGGCGCTTCTTCCTTTTATCGTAATGGAATGCGCGCATGCGTTGGTCTATTACACTGTTGCCGTTTATACGCGCATAATTGCTATATTCTTTTCAAGAGCAATCACATACATTTTTTTTAAACAGAAATTGGAAACCTCTTTACTATTAGTAATTTTTCTAATTTTATTACATTTTTTATTTCTTTCTATACCTATTTCATAATTATAATTATGAATTATTTTATAATTCTTTAAGATTCGGTCAATTAATTCCCGAAAAATTGGAAAAATTTTGGTACCGGCTTCCAAAACATCGGTAACGAATATACTTTATAGCACTCCCCGGAAAATTCTACCCCTGTTTCATATACAATTCTTTGAGATTCGGTCAATTATTTCCCGAAAAATTGGAAAAATTTCGAAACCGGTTTCCAAAAAGATCGGTAACGAAAAATTATCAAAAGACACGGTAGTGTCTCGCGCCAAGTACACGCGGAGCAAGACCGCACCGTGACTCTTTTACGCGACGCGACGGGTTGCGAGTACCCGAGATGTTGAGATCTCGATAACGAGTGAACGGATCAAGTTCTAAGTAGGCTTAATCGATAGTTGGGGTCAAAATAAGGGGGGTATCTCCTGTATAATTTTCCGCTACGTGCCCTACGAGCGGAGATATTGCGACGCAAAGTCCAAATGTGAAAATTTTTTATTAAGATACTCCTCCTCCTCCTCCTTCTCCTCCTCCTCCTCCTCCTAACGCCGATCTGTGTGATCACGTGATCAGAGAAAATGTCCCTTTCACTTTTTCGACACTGGCGGCGCAGGTATCGCCAGTTTCGATATCGCGCGCGTATTTCGAACGATCTAGTAGGTAAATTATTAAAGGTCGATAGACTTATCGGTCAGAAGGAAGATTTCTATTTAGCTAAATTAAGTATTTATATAATATATATTGATTCTTATGAATCAAGCTTGAATTCGATGTTTAGGTATCCCAGGTTGCCGATGACGGGATCCAGATCGTGCGCTTCATAGTTTTCGGTGTCCAGGTGTAATCGTACGTTGAATGCGATGTCTAGGTGTCCCAGGTTGCCGATGACGATGTCTAGATAGTGAGCTCCGTAGTTTTCGGTGTCCAGGTGTAATAATACGTTGAATGCGATGTCTAGGTGTCCCAGGTTGCCGATGACGATGTCTAGATAGTGAGCTCCGTAGTTTTCGGTGTCTACGTGTATTAATACCTTGAATTTGATTTCTTGGTGTCCCAGGTTGCCGATGACGATGTCTAGATAGTGAGCTCCGTAGTTTTCGGTGTCCAGGTGTAATAATACGTTGAATTCGATGTTTACGTGTTCCAGGTTGCCGATGACGAGGTCCACATAGTGCGCTCCGTAGTTTTCGGTGTCTACGTGTATTAATATTTTGAATTCGATGTCCACGTGTCCCAGGTTGCCGATGACGGGATCCAGATAGTGCGCTTCATAGTTTTCGGTGTCCAGGTGTAATCGTACGTTGAATTCGAAGTCTAGGTGTCCCAGGTTGCCGATGACAAGGTCCACATAGTGCGCTCCGTAGTTTTTGGTGTCTACGTGTATTAATACCTTGAATTCGATGTCCACGTGTCCCAGGTTGCCGATGACGGGATCCAGATAATGCGCTTCATAGTTTTCGGTGTCCAGGTGTAATCGTACGTTGAATGCGATGTCTAGGAGTCCCAGGTTGCCGATGACGATGTCTAGATAGTGAGCTCCGTAGTTTTCGGTGTCCAGGTGTAATAATACGTTGAATGCGATGTCTAGGAGTCCCAGGTTGCCGATGACGATGTCTAGATAGTGAGCTTCGTAGTTTTCGGTGTCTACGTGTATTAATACCTTGAATGCGATGTCTAGGTGTCCCAGGTTGCCGATGACGATGTCTAGATAGTGAGCTCCGTAGTTTTCAATGTCCAGGTGTAATAATACGTTGAATGCGATGTCTAGGTGTCCCAGGTTGCCGATGACAATGTCTAGATAGTGAGCTCCGTAGTTTTCGGTGTCTACGTGTATTAATACCTTGAATTCGATTTCTAGGTGTCCCAAATTGCCGATGACGAGGTTCATATAGTGCGCTTCGTAGTTTTCGGTGTCCAGGTGTAATAATATGTTGAATTTGATGTCTACGTGTTCCAGGTTGCCGATGACGAGGTCCACATAGTGCGCTCCGTAGTTTTCGGTGTCTACGTGTATTAATACCTTGAATTCGATGTCCACGTGTCCCAGGTTGCCGATGACGGGATCCAGATAGTGCGCTTCATAGTTTTCGGTGTCCAGGTGTAATCGTACGTTGAATTCGATGTCTAGGTGTCCCAGGTTGCCGATGACAAGGTCCACATAGTGCGCTCCGTAGTTTTTGGTGTCTACGTGTATTAATACCTTGAATTCGATGTCCACGTGTCCCAGGTTGCCGATGACGGGATCCAGATAATGCGCTTCATAGTTTTCGGTGTCCAGGTGTAATCGTACGTTGAATGCGATGTCTAGGAGTCCCAGGTTGCCGATGACGATGTCTGGATAGTGAGCTCCGTAGTTTTCGGTGTCTACGTGTATTAATACCTTGAATTCGATGTCCACGTGTCCCAGGTTGCCGATGACGGAATCCACATAGTGCGCTCCGTAGTTTTCGGTGTCTACGTGTATTAATACCTTGAAATTGATGTCTAGGTGTCCCAGGTTGCTGATGACGAGGTCCAGATAACGCGCTCCGTAGTTTTTAGTGTCTAGGTGTAATAATATCTCGAATTCGATGTCTACGTGTTCCAGGTTGCCGATGACGAGGTCCACATAGTGCGCTTCGTAGTTTTTGGTGACTAGGTGTATTAATAACTTTAAATCCAAATGTAGGACACGTAGATATTGAATTTGAGGTATTAATACACGTAGACACCGAAAACTACGAAGCGCACTATGTGGATCTCGTCATCGGCAACGTGGGACACCTAGACATCGAATTCAACGTATTATTACACTTGGACACCGAAAACTATGGAGCGCACTATTTGTAACCCGTTATCGGCAACCAGGGATACCTAGACATCGAATTCAAGCTTGATTCATAAGAATCGACTTAAAAATTCCCTAGCGGCAGAACTAAAATTATGTTATGACATAATAAAAATTCGTTGAAATAAAATTATGTCTAGACATAATAAAAACTGGACAAATAAAAATTATAGACATAATAAAAATTGGATGAATTAAAATTGTCTTGGCATAATAAAAATTGGATGAATAAAAGTTATATCTGACATAAAAATAATTCCGCACTTTTATTATGTGTATACACATAATTTTAATTCATACAATTTTTATTATGTGTACACATAATTTGTTTTCGAATGAACGTAAAACGTATTTGTTACAATATCTATCCATTATTGAAAATCGATATGCGCGACAAAAGCTTTTGTATATCATTAACCTTTTTCAAAAACAGGTAAAAAAATGCGCCAAGTACACGCATAGTAGTATATATGTATTATGTTGTTATTTCGAAAAAAACAAAGTGGTAGTATTATACCTCGAAATAACACCCTGTACATGCTGTTTATAAAATGCGTAATACTACAAAAAAGGCGTGATATCTGTACAAAATTACCTTTTTTAAAAAAAAGGTAAAGAAAGGCGCCAAGTACACGCGTAGTAGTGTATATGTGTTGTTACCTCGAAAAAAAAACAGTGGTAATATTATACCTCAAAAAAAATCTAAGTAACAAGTGGTAGACGTAATCTTTGCATTTCAAAAAATCTCGAAAAAACCTATAAGCAGTAGTATATTTACCTAAAAAAAACCGAAGTAACAAGTGGTAGAAGTAATCTTTGTATCGAAATAACACCCTGTACATACTGTTTATAAAATGCGTAATACTACAAAAAAGGCATGATATCTGTACAAAATTACCTTTTTTAAAAAAAAGGTAAAGAAAGGCGCCAAGTACACGCGTAGTAGTGTATGTGTTGTTACCTCGAAAAAAAACAGTGGTAATATTATACCTAAAAAAAATCTAAGTAACAAATGGTAGACGTAATTTTTGCATTTCAAAAAATCTCGAAAAAACCTATAAGCAGTAGTATATTTACCTCAAAAAACCGAAGTAACAAGTGGTAGACGTAATCTTTGTATCTCGATAAATCTTGAAAAAACCTAAGCAGTAGTATCTTTACCTCGAAAAAACCGAAGTAACAAGTGGTAGATGTAATCTTTGTTTCTCGAAAAATCTCGAAAAAACCCAAGCAGTAGTATTTTTATTTCCAAAAAATTATAACTCAAGTGATACACATCAAAAAAATTATGTTATTACAAAATACAAAAAAGAATTGATATCTCTTTTTAAATTACAGCGCCAATTACAGAGAGAATATACACTGAGAATCTTTGTATCTCGAAAAATCTCGAAAAAACCTAAGCAGTAGTATTTTTATTTTCAAATATGTATGTTGTTACCTCGAAAGAAAACAGTAGTAATATTATTACAATCACAAAAAAGAAATGATATCTCTTTTTAAATGACAGCGCCAATTACAGAGAGAACATACACTGAGAAAAAAATGTGTTAATCTCAAGAAATATTTAGTCCGATACGTTCAACTGAACATTTTAGTTAGTTAACTAAACATTAGTTAAATTAATTAATTAAAGAAACGAAATAAATTGTTGAAACAACTAATATTTAGTTAACTAACTAAAATGTTTAGTTGAACGTATCGAACTAAATATTTCTTGGAATTAACAATTTTTTTTCTCAGTGTATTTTTCGAGATACAAAGATTAGGTTTTTTCGAGGTATAATATTACCACTGTTTTCTTTTCGAGGTTATAATATTACAAAGAATTATTTTAATCACAAAGAATTAAAGAGGTAACATTATAAAATAAAAATATTTAATTAAAATAAAATAAATAAATTTTTCTTGTAAAAAACTTGGCGCTGCTTTTTTAAGGTCAATCCAGAAAAACTTGCATAGGTGCATAAACATATACATAAAGAGATGGATAGGTAGGTCTATTTCCTACCAAGCTCCGTTTCTGGCATCATGACCACGCTTATAGTCAGCTGTGGTTAGAAGAAGGTGGCCGCCGGGAAGTGGTGGGGAATCACTGGCGCATATCTGCTTATAGGTCTCTAGGACTAAAGAATCAAAAATAAAGGATGCCCTTATAAAAATTTTTCACCGTTTTTGGACCGTTTTTGGACCGTGAGAACGGTCAGTTTGAGTAGTAAAAACGTGCATTTGGTTCAATGAGTACGACCCGTTTTTGGGGCGCAAAGGGACCCTTTTGCTTAAAAACGAGTGGTTAAAGCGGATTGCGTACGAGTATATCCGAGTAGTAATAACGTATTCTTGTGAGTATTTTTGAGTGGTAAATACGTGCTGTGTGCGACATCGATCCAATGCTACGTGCCAATATCGAGCCGACACTGATTTCCGATATTCACCCGACATAAAAAAAATTATTTATTTTGAAATTTTATTACTATTTTTTAACTAAATTTATTTCTTAAGATGCAGTCTATGATTAAGTATAAATATTTTCTCGTATTTAAAAACACATATAAAAACACTCTTACCTTGGTGGGATTCGAACTCGGGACCTCGGGACCTCTGGATCGTGAGCCAACTGCCTTACGTGGTAGACCACTTCTTAATTTGATATACTTAGTGTTATATATAATCTACATATGTCATAACCAGCGCAAATATATAATTTTTCAAAAATTATCTTAAGAAACAAATTCAGTTTAAAAAGAGTAATAAAATTTTGAATTGGACATATGATATAATTTCTTAATGTCGGGTGAATGTCAGAAACCAGTGCCGGGTTATTACTAAATTTTGTGTTCGTAAATATATTTATAAAGTTAAAACATCCTTATCAAATTTATTACAAGGGCCTTATTAGATAAAAATAAGGAAACTTTTTTTATAGAATCCCTAATAAATAATGATCGGGACCTCATTAGGTTAAAATAAGGAAACCTTTCTTATGGCATCCTTAATAACTAATGATCGGGGTCTTATGTTATGTAAGGCCATTCCTAACAAATTTCTACACGGGATATTGCACTTATGGAAACGTTCAATGCAAATTTCTCGCGAATATTTGAATTTTTTACATCGTACCACTTATCTATTAGTGAAGGGGATAAATAGTGTAAGTACTAAAACATTTAACTCTTACGGTACACTTTGAAAAGATTTTTAAGTTTGTAAAATAAATGTACTTCAATTTAGAGATAAGGAAGAGATAAGGAGTGGGAGTCTTTCAGAATTTATGAAAAATTTTGATGGATAGAAATCGAGCTGACTTGAAATCCCCCTGTATGTACCATAAGGTTTAAAATCGGGCGAAATCCGCGGATATTTTCTTGTGAGTATTGAAAACGGACAACCTACTTCGCCCTCATCCTTGTGAGTAAAAAAGGACCGTATTAACGTGTTGTCACTCATCGATTGAAAAACGAGTATTAAAAACGGACAATCTACTCAAAAATACTCATACGCATACTCGGGTATACTCATCATGTTCTTTCGCACTAGACTGCGCGTGCTTGAGAGTGCAAGAAACGGACACAAAAATGATAAAACGGGCTAAAAACGGGCTAAAAACGATCTATATAAGGTGTAAAAGCGGTGAAATATTTTTGTATGGGTGCACAATGAAAAAAAAAACAATAGAAACAGGGAATAGGTTTTTATCTTATCGGAAGCCACGTATCAATGCTACACAGCTTTATTCCTGATTTCTTATTCCTAAACGCTAATATCTGTTTCTTGTTTCGTATATTTTTGATTGTGCGGGGATCCTAAGTAACTTAAAATCTTTACACATTTATATATTTTTTAAACTAAGCTTTATTCCTATAGGTCGATTACTATTTGTAAAAGATTTGATTTTTATGATACAAATTACTTATAAGTATGTATATCTTGAATCCTGCAGATACTTATTCTAAAATTCAAATTTAACTAGTCGGGATTGATTACTTCGTAAGTACAATGCATGAAATGTTATTTTTTACAAATATTACTCGAATCCTAAAAAATTAAATTTAATTATTTGACCGGATTTTTAAGTGTATTGGACTTGATTCCATCCTTAAACATAATACGTATGATACTATAACAGTATAATATATTCAACCTAACTCTCTATTTCCCTCGTATGAAGCGAACACTCAGTTCATATTTTATTTTTTTAATTGTGTATAACACAAAATTTATTCGTCATTGTTTACTACATTGTTTATAGTATACTATGTACAATATTAACAGAGTTGCTTAAATTCTGTTTGGGTGTGCTTTAAGGCACATGGAGGTCTGTGTTGCTCTCTTACAGAATTTCCTCGGCGGTGAAGGAGGTAACGTTGAGACCGGCGAGGGGAGTCAACTCGGATTGTACTAAGGGCTGGTGTAGCACCGCACTCTTATATTTCACGACGTGAGGTAAATCCATAGGAGTCTCGTCCTTCTCAGAGGGGAGATCTCTATTGGTATCAACGCCAATCGGCATACTGTGTGCTGGTACGTTCTCGTTCTCGTCCGGAGGCTGGCGTTCTGGTGTCGACTACTACGGCGGAGGCGTCAGTTACTATCCCAGCTGGAAAGGCGACAAGTTCACCAGGGCTATGCCCGTCGGTGAGCGTTGCTCCATGCATTCTATGGCTTTGGTTATCAAAAATTCCTATCGTGCTCCGGCTCTGAGGTTCTCGATAGCTCTTGAGTTTTCTCGTCTCACTCCGAGAGATGAAAGGTGACTTTGGTCCTTTTTTATATTCCTCAGATTGTTTTCTCTTGCGAGTTATGTTTGTTGCTTCTTTTCCGCGACTCCTAGCGGTGAGCGCGGGGGTTGACGCTAGCCCGTGTGAGGGTAGCTTGCGGAAGAGCACGCTTCCTCTATGCGCGTCTTGCTCTGTAGTCGGGCAGCCGTTCAGTAGAGACGCGCACAACCGCCACACACTCTCCTAAATATCTAGATTATATTTATATGGTTGGTTTTTCAAAATTTTGTTAGTACAATTTTTAGATTATAGACTTTAAAAGTTTTAACGCACAATATATCTGAGAAGAGATACGTGCATACAGTTGACGCGACTTGCACTGTTGTCAAACCCAAACTTTACTATGGCAGTTCGATAAATCGGTCGATAAATGTCTCGTCCTATTTTTCTTATAAGACTGTTGATCTAAGAAAACTGTGGCAACACCGTACTAATGATACATGTATAGGTGCGGCGCACAGTAATCCCAAATCTCAAAAACCTGGCCAAAATATGAAGGCGTTTTTCAATTTAAATAAAAATTGATATACTAAGATTTTTTAGGTCGCTGATTACGAATCAAAAGTCAAAATTACGAAAAATAAAATAACGGATCCAACATATAGGGGAAGATGTTGTACCTCGGAACACTTAAGTTTTTTATTTTTCTAAGCCAGTTTTAATCTAAAAAATTAAAAAAAAATTATTATTAAAGTACAATACCTATGTATTTTAGGAAACAACAAACCCAAATTTTTATTACCATGTGGTAAGAGATTACAGCACTTTTTTTACAAATGGAATTTTTGTTTCAATGTACAGCAGTCTTTTTTTTACGTGGGGGAAAGCTTCCACTACTGGAATACCAGGACCCGTAAAGAGCCCTGGTTTCAGCCAGTAGTCCCCGAAGGGAAAGATCCCCCCGTCCGGGGAGAGGCGGGGGGAGTGCTGGATTCCATGCATGCTCATCGCTGTCGATCCTGCATGCATGGCCTACCGGTTAAAATCCCCACGATTCTCAACTCTGTGCTTGAGGGAGGGACCCGGGAACGAACTAGTCATGACTTCCCCCTACGCCTATCCAAAGAGGATACCATCTCGTGGAGAGGAGGAGAAGCCTCCTCTGAATGCCCTGTTCTTCGGGACGGATCTAAACTCGTGGCGGATTGGGGGGGGATTAACCCCAACTCGCCTCTGTTTTCATCGCGGGTGCCCTTGGCCCGCTGGGGGTCGGAACCCGGGACCCCTTTGGAGTTTCGGGTTCGGGCCCTCTGCCTTCTCTGGAAGGCACGGCGGGAAGAGGGCGTTTCATCGTGATTCGTCCTCCTCCCGGCCGCGGGGGGAGGGCGCATGGGCGGGGTCACCATGCGTCTTCAGCTGACTCGTCAGCACCTCCGGAGAGAAGTACCTACTTTCACCCAAGCCCCCCTCGACCCGCAATCTTGATGGCAATTGCCACTTATTTAGAGGGAGGGGGAGCCACCACTCGAGTATCTCCTCCGAGTATTGGTGGCCTCCGTCCCCCAACCCAACTCGTGCTCCCGCATTCCGTCGTCCAGCCGGTGCTCAGCCGGCATCCCCGAGTCCGCGCAAGTGCCGCAGAACAGAGGCTGGCACGGTCGCCCTCGATGACGCATATATGGCAAGTGTTGGAGTAATCCACCGTGGAGGTGCATGTTAAACGGACATGTCCTGTCCGGAGGCACTTAAAGCACCTCAAGAGCCGGGGCGGCAGCACCTCCACGTGGGCTTTTATCCAGCCAGCGCGGATTCCCCTTTGCTTTATCGCCGCACTGGCCACAGCCACGGGGCATTATGCCCAGACGGCGCACGCACCCCAGGGAGACCGCCGGACCGGGCCTGATCTCCCCCAGGGGACACCCACCCACCCTGGAGATCGCCTCCACCAAGTCTTCGGGGGTCGCGAAATTATCCAACCCCTACGCGCACCTCCGCGCTCCGGGAGGGCCGGGTGATCCGCATCTCCTGCCTACCAAGGACCCCTGAAGCCTACCCGACAGGAGATCTGCCTTCGCGTTTGAATTGTCACCGGGAACCTCCAACAGGAGGTCCCCAGTGACCGCGCCCTCCTACACCTTTGTCCGTCCGTCGCGATATCCCCCAAGGGGATCTTCTCTATCGCTACCTTTGTCGCCTGTGCGTAGGTGATCTGTCCTCCCGGAACGACAGTCACCCCGACTGCCGCGGACTTCGGGGGGGCAGGTACCCGAGCCCTCCTCGCACTGCCAGTCACCCGGTCAGGCCCACTAGCTTCCTCCTCAGACCGAAGAGGCACCATAGGAACCTCCTCGCCACCTTTTACTCCATCTCTCCTCCTCCCTCCCGCCCTCATCCCGTTTCTTCACCACCCCGGCATAAGTCGGGGGGAAGAAACGGGAGCATCTCTCCTAACCGCCGGAGGGGGGACCAGGGCTCCTCCGACTCCTCTCGAATATCTCTCCCAACAGCACTACTCTCCTTTACAATAGCCCTCTTGAGGAAGTTCACCTCTTTTGCAAGTTTCGTAATTTTGCGGTCGAAGGCCTCTATTACCCCTCCCGTATCCTCCTTGCTCGTGGTCGTCTCGGTCAGACTTTCCGTTTGGACAGAGCAGTTATTTACTTCACGCACGACGGATAAAATCTCCACCTTCATTCCCATTAGGGGGGTCTTACTCCCCGCCACCAATTGAGCCTCCAATTTCTCAATTTGAGCTTTGTAGCCCGCAACTTCCTTCTCCGCATTCTTCTGTTTCTTCACCGTCTTATGCCACTTGGCCGTGGCATAAGATTTCTCAACCTCTCATTGAATTCTTCTATCACTTCACCAACCATATCACAATAGGCCCTGAGTCTTTCGCACTTCTGCGAGGTATCGTCCGGGATGGTTATCTTCTCATACATAAAATACTCTGCTCTATCCAAGAGTTCTTCGGTTGTCAGTCCCTCAATGGCGCTCTCCAGTATGAACGGAAATCGAGCCGCACACCACCTCAATCTCTTCGCCTCCTCTTGATTGGAGTCAAACATCCGCTTCGATTCCTCCAGTTTATCCACGAAGTTGGACTGCCTCAACTTCAAGATCTTTGCCTTGGTCGACTTTGAGGGCTCCTGCATCGGAACCGCCGCGCGTTTTTGGGCGCGCTCCGTGTGGTTCTTGAACCACGTGGCTGCGATCTCCATCGCCTTCTTAAACTCCTCCGTGGAGCCCGGCCTCGGCGACGACGTCGAGGCCGCACCAGAGACCGCCTTATTTTTACTACCTTCCTTCCCCATATTCTTGGTAGACATTCCTGGTTTAGACCCCACAACCCACCGCAGCTTCGCCAGCCGGGCATGCCCTTACCGACTAATTCCGTAGGACTGACCGGATCCCGAGTTTCCCCTTGGAATTTGGCCCCCGGAATTTCCATTGGGGACACGAGACTCCAGGCCTCTTACTCACCCACGGGCGAGGCTAGCCTCCTCCCGTGGGCTTTCGGGGGTCCCCGACCTCCGACCTTCGGGGTACTGCGGTGGGCGCCGCCACGCGGGGGGCCCCCTGGACGGTTGGGGCGAAAGAGGCTTACCCGCCAAGGCGACCGGCCTAAAATCCGCCGCCCATCGGCAGACTTTGGGTAGGGGAAACCCTCACCATACTCCTCCCACACGCTAAGCGAGAGATCCGGTCGAGCGAACTCGATCCCGGTCTCCCGCCGCCTGCGAGAGGACAGGGCACAGGATGTTCCCCCGATGTTCCCCCAATTGTCGCAGTCGCCGACCAATGGGCTACCTACACGCGCCGCCGGCCCTTACCATACTCCGGCTGCAGGACACCACCGGCCCCAACCCCGGAGTACGTCCGGATGGTCCGGTGGGTCCTCCCTCTCAGGGTCGCACGGCCCCGACCTTGGATCATTTCCGAGCGGCCCGAGCGACTCTCGGTGAGCCCGCAATTCCACGGCCTGCCGGAGCACCGGCGTGCAATGGCCGTGGGATTGATCCCCCATCCTGCCGGAGCACCGGCGTGCAATGGATGGGGGATAGGCTCACCCAATCCTGTTGGCCGGTGGGAGAATCACAATCTCCCTAACGGTTCCGGCTGACCGAGCGATTGAAGTCATGGCCGCCAACTTTTACTGGCTATTGGAGACTGGTTCGCCGAAGCTAGTCTAAGCAGGGCAGCCGGACCCCCGGTTTTCGGTCTGACTTCCCATAGGACGGTCGAGTAAAGGAGCTAGCCACGCTAGCTCGTCTTTCACGGTCCCATCCGACCGGGCGAACTTTTTATAGAGGTCGTCTACCTCGCGAGTTCTGAAAAGGACTCCCCGGTCCACGACATCTTTTAGAGATGCCGCAGATTACGGTACTGATGTGCTCGGGCACTCCGCAAAACCCGTACTAGAAGGCTCCCACCGAGCCCCAAAGGGTCCGAAAGGGCGCCATAGCTCGTGGAGAAAGGTACAGCAGCCTAATGTACCTTGAAACACTCATTGTACCTCAAAACACTAAAAATTTTAATTTTTTTAAAAAATGTTTCAAAAAAATATAATATTTTATTAAATTTAGTTACATTTTGGTAAATTATTTAACTGAAAAAAAATCAAATCTGGCGAGATAAATCATTATCATCATAAATAAAAACAGTCATTCTCTCATTTCATGAATTTAATAAGTAACCTTGCGTGTTTTTCTTAATTGCTTTTACTTTTTTCTCTCTGATAAAATATTTATTAATAAAATAAAACAAAAAGGTAAAAATAGAAATAAAATAAATAACATTACGCTTAATTCTAATAAATTCATTAAGCATCTTTTAACAAACAATAAAATTTTACATTACATATTTTTGTTGCTTTTCTCAGTGAGATACTTTTGTCGTTTTAGTTCCTAAAACTGCATTTGCAGCAGATAAGATATCAGAGCTTCAGTATCTAGTCTTGGCCTTTTTATTCCACATTTATTACGTGGCATGGTAGTTATAATACAAACAAATAGCTACCAAATCGAGCTGTTATTAAAAATGGAAAAAATTGTGGTTAAACAAATATATAAAGATAACAATCAACTAATATACTTTTGAAATAGCGTTTTAAGGTAGATCAACCTTCATGTTCCAAGGTACATAGAAACCAATTTCTAATAAAAAAATTTTTGATAGTTTATAGATTAGTGTTGGAATTTAGAATTCACCCCGTTTGAGTTTACTGCCTTACTGTATAGGGACTATCCGAACTATTCTAGGGTTTTAAGCCTTTCTATTGGCTGTCTTTTTACTTTTTGAAGTTGTACTCTTGCATTGGTCTTTCTGTTCGACTTTGCTGTTCTACTGATTCTAGCACATTCTGTTCTGTACTGCTCTTTACATATTACTGTAATAAAAGGTTTATATCTTTTGCGTTCCATAATAATTGTTCGTCTTCCATCCGGCCATTTCCTTCCGCCTCCCTTGCTTCAGCCACCTCTTTGGTTCCCTCCTTTCTGCCACTGCTCTTCCCCTTTCTCTCCGTTTCTCTCCCTTCTCTCGCTCGCCGTTTTCCCTCTTTATTCTACCTTCGCTCTGGAAACTGTGTTATACCTTCATCTTATTTCCCTTGCCTCCTCCCCTCCTTTTCCTCTGTCACTTCTTTCTCAATCTCCCTTCCTTTCTCCTTTCCATCCTACCTCCCTCTTACTCTCCTTTCTTCCAATGGTGTTGAATCGTTTACTGTTAACTTCAGTTAACCCGCTATTCTCGTTGATATAAATAACAATGCTTAATTGACTTGTTACAAAAATGCGTCTTTATTCTCATACTGCTGCTAACAGACTAACAAAACAAAAAACATGGCTACGCCACGAGATGCGATAACTAGAAGCGGAAACTCTCCCTCCTTCCTTTACGGCGCCATCTCCACTGATCTCTAACAGCGCTACTCCGCCGATCGCTCACAGCGCCACTACGCCGCTCGAACTAGAGAGCTTTTTAAGGGGCATCCGGTCGCTATAAGCGGGCTTTCAAACAATGGTCCTTGTCCGTATCCATATCCTCGTCTCCACCGATTTGTCCTCATTCATTTTTACCCTTAATCTGCTCCCTTCCTTTCTCCTTGCATCTAATATCCTTCACTTATCCTCTTCACTCTTCATCTTTACTATTATCGTCACCCATTCTCCTCTCTGACTTATCACGCTTACCTACCTCTTTCACCTCCACCTTTACCTTTAATTCTTCCGAAAACAAACAGATTCTCTTCCATCTTTTTCGTAATCTCGTCTTTCTCCGTCCTCTTCCAACTCCTACTTTCCTCCTTTTTCCTTTCTTTCTTCTCTCTTTCTCTTACCCTCGTCTCCACCGATTTATTCTCGTCCATCTCCATCCTTAATCTACTTCCTTCCTTTCTCCTTGCCTCCAAAGCCCAGCTCACGCACGCTCGGCACCTCCTCTCCTTTCTCGTTCTACTCCTCCGTCGCTTTCTCTCCTTCTCTTTCTATCACCTGTCTATATAGCCGGCCCCTTCGATCGTTCGATCCATCGATCTGTCGAGACGACTCCCTGCTCTGTTCCGCATCTGCCGCGCCACCATCGACAATCCTTTTGTCTCGTGACAAGTCGATCGATCGCCCGATCGACACTCCATGCTGCCAACTCGCTCAGCTCCCTCGTCATGTAACCTGGGCTACTACCTCCGTTCCTTCAATCCCGCCCTTCTCCCTAACCTCACTTTTCACGTGCCTCTTCACCAACGTTTCCCGTCTCCTCTAGACCACCTTCCGCTTCACCTCCATTCTCCCGTCTTCCTTTCGCACTCCCCTATCTACTTTCTTCATCCAACATCTTCGTCACATCTCAATCTCTCCCTCCATCTCCTTTCACTCTCCTATCACTTATCCGCCTGTTCCTCCGCTGAGGGCTCCGGGGGACCTCCAATTTTACTTTAAACGTCATAAAATACAAAACTCAACATAACTTACGTGTAAATAATCGCAACAATACAAAACTACAGATTTAAAAGGATTATCAAATAACTCAACAATTGACACCATAAACTGTCGCCAAATGCAAACACCATTTGATTATGATAGTGTTCCAACGTACAGCTGTACCCAAGGTACATCACTCCCTAATATTAAAAAAATATCAGATTTAGTCGAAATTTGGTATACAGGGGTTTTTGAGGTCGCAGATTACGAATAAAAAATCAAAATTACGAAAAACAATGCGGATCTAATAGGGCAGATATATCTATATTATTTTTAGATAAAAAATGTTTATTAATACGCATGCTACTTCTCCATTTATTAAAGTATATGTATGAAAAATAGTTATTTTCTATATTTTATAATCTTTGTTATGAGATAAGAAAGAATGCGTCACTCTGCGTCGCACTTTTTATATTGACAATTTTATTCATATCCAATCATAAAATTTTCATTGTTTAAAAAATATATTATAAATGTTAATAAACAGCATATTGCATTTTGTTACAATATATATTATACAGCATGATGTCATAGCTGTAAAATAGTATGAACTGTGCGGCACGGCGCTCGTACGAGAGCACTAACGTTCGTTTGCTGAACAAGGGCAATGGAGGGCTTTTAACGTAATTTTAATAGACTTAGATTAAGTTTAAATTTTAATTGCAAATTCTTATAGGGCAATAAAGGTGGTGTTGCAGTAAGTTGTTGCATTCACAATACATCCGTTTGCTTTGTTAACGCTCATTTAGCCGCACATTGTGAGGAATTTGAACGACGCAACCAGGATTATGCTGATATTTGTGCGAGATTATCTTTTACAAAGTATGTGCCACCTAAAAGTTTCAAGGATCATGAGTGAGTTTTTATGATATCATATATTAATTATTACATTATACACTAGTCAACGCAATTATCTCAACACTCAATTTACCTATATCAAAATTTTGCATAATTTTAAGTAAGCGTATGTTTATATTTTACGATGGTTATCATGTCATTTGCGAAAAAAATTTATTCCACGCCGTAGAGTGCGGCAAATTATGCAATTTTTTTTGGATAAAAGACACGTTTTTACTTTTGACTAGAACATTACAAGCGGGCGCTATGCGCGCGCCATTTAGCTTTTTTTCTATATCATTACACAAAACAACATTTGCAACGCTATTGCTCTTCAATAATAACACATTAAGAAAAATTTAACGGTATATACATAACAACATGACTTTCAAATGACTTTGTACAGAAAAATCTTTATTTTAACTAATTTCATGTTTTTTGCAACAATATAAATACACTTTGAATAATTAATTAAAAACATAAAAATTAGATATGAATTTTCCGTAACATTTATTAATGCTCGTATAATGGTCTTACTTTTCATTATAGCCTTAATTAAAAACCTAAAAAAAAATACGTACAATTTTTATATACAAAATTTGTAACATGCTTCTTATCTCTTTGATTACGAAAGTGAATTCTTAACTCACCGGCCCCGCCTCTCTCTCGTTCTCTGTTTCTTTCTTTTTCTTTCTCTCTGTCTCTCTCGACTTTTCTTCTTTTTCTTTTAGTTGTCATCTTTAACTTTGTCATATTCAATCATGGAGAACGAAGAAATTACGAACACACACGCTATCACCATCTTCATCGTCGACGAATTACGCACAATATAAGTTTAATTATTATTTTAAGGCTTACCTCTCTTCCTCTTCCTTTCTCTCTCTCTCTCTCTCTCTCTCTCTTTTTTCCCTCTCTTTTTCTGTCTCCTGCTTTACGTCTTGTCCGTCATCTTTAACTTTATCATCACATCTAATCGCGGAAAAAAATCATTACGGAGAAACATGTTATCACTAACTTAAATCGTCGACGAGATACACACAATAAAAGTTTAATTATTATTTTAAGGCTTATTACCTCTCTCTTTTTATCTCTCACTTTTTCTCTCTGCCTTCTCTTTCTTTCTCTCTGCCTTTTTATCCAACTCTTTTTGATCCAAACACATGATAATCAGGGGGAGCAAGGTCAGGGCTATATGAGGGATGATTTAAGATCTGAAATCCTAGGCACCTAGCATCCTAGGCATCCACCGTGCACACAACTTGTGATACTTGAGAATCTCCGTGACAATAGTACGAGATACGTTCTTTAAGTATGTATTTACCCTGCGCGGGAGTTTGAAATGCCTCGGGTATTTGTCTCGTGAAATATGAAATCTCAATTTTTGCTCTGTTACTTTTTAAAACATTCTTATTCATTTTTCTTATCTTTTATCTTTTTTATAAAATATGTACTGTGAAATATGAGAGAGAAAATAATATTATACTATAATTAATATAATCTAATATACTAATTAGTTTTTATATATCTTTTAACTTCAACGTGCTAATATGTAATTTATAATACTAGACACTACAGACGCGCGCTTCGCGCGCACTATTTAGCTTTAACATTATGCTATTATTATTACATTATTAACCCTTGATACACACAACTGTCAAAATATACAATGACAGCTGCAAATGAAGTAAGCGCAGCAAGAGAACCAATCGGCATCGCGGAAAAGCGACAACAATAAACTTTACATCTCCTTTTTAGAAGAGGACTAGACACTACAGACGCGCGCTTCGCGCGCGCTATTTAGCTTTAACATTATCCTATTACTATTACACTATTAACCCTTGATACACACAACTGTCAAATATACAATGACAGCTGCAAATGAAGTAATAACTCGAAGTAATAACTCGCACACAACGCATCGAGATAACCAATCGGCATCGCGGAAAAGAGGCAACAATAATTTCGATACAAATGCAATTCACTCAGTTAACACGCCTTTTTTTAAAGTGGAATATCGAAAAAGGATAGCATATTGACTTTGCAAAAATTTAAAATTAGTAGTATCTATCTATTTTTAATTCTTTTTTTTTAATATTTACAATTGTACATAAAATTATAATCAATTATAAGTATTACCATATACATTTTATAAAACTATTGTAAAGTTCATAATCATCCATTATATCTTGTTCTTTTCGAAGACAACCAATACTGTAATGCAGATGAATAATATAATATCCATGATGTAGTACATTAAAGTAATTAGCAATACATATATATACATATCGTAAAGAACCATATACTACGTTGTCTATAAATACACGAACAAACTTATTTACTTTATAAAATAATATTCAATAAAAATTTGGCACAAGTAAGGCTCACACAGAAAAATACAGAACGTAAACAGTATAACTTAAGCAGTAAGCGGATCAGTCAATTCTTTCATCTTTTGCCCATATGTTTATTCACTCTCCTATTCTCTTCCTCTTTCCTTCTTTCTTTTAAACTTTTTTTTTCTTCTTTCGTTATTTCACTCTTCTTTGTTTAATCCAAATACTTTAAATCTCATATTATTATGTCGTAGATCCATCTATGTATAAGATATAACCTTATACAGTATCGTAAAACATTTCTATATGTTGTACACAAAACATGTCATAAACAATGTTAACAGGTGGGAAACAAATACTTCTCACTGAAAATAAAATATAACACAAAGTATCATTCTTAAAAAATTAAGAATAATAAAAATTATACAAAAAGTAAAAACGTTTTATAAAACTTATCTGGAAAATAATCTTGAATACATTCAAAAGGAAAAGAGAAATATTTGTTGACGTAGCAGTAAATGCTAAAATATTTAAATGTTTAAATGCTTGAATACAATGCATGAAAAATTAAACGTTGTATAACAACATGACTTTTAAATGACTTTATACAAACAAATCTTTATTTAAAATGATTTTATGTCTCGCAAAGATATAAATACATTTTTAATAATTAATTTAAAGTCTCGAAAAATAAATTTAATAATTAATTGAAAGCTTCAAGAAATGAAAGAGAGAAACTATACATATAACTCATTATATACGAAATTTTTAATATGCCTATTATCTCTTTGATTACAAAGGTAAATTCTCAACTTTTCTCTCTCTCTCTCTCTCTCTCTCTCTCTCTCTTCCCTCTCCCCCTCTTTTTCCCTCTCTTCCCCTTTCTCTGTCTGTCTTCTACTTTTTCCCTCTCTTGTTCGTCATCTTTAACTTTGTCAAACACATCTAATCACGGAGAAAAAAGATTATGAAAGAAACACGCTACCACAATATTAATCGTCGACGAGTTACGCACAATATAAGTTTAATTATTATTTGAAGGCTTATCTCCTTCTTTTTTTCTCTTTCTCGGTTTCCTTCTTTTTCTTTTTCTCTCCTTATCTTTTTCTTTCTCTGTCTACTTATTCTCCTTTTGTTCATCATTTTTAACTTTATAATATCACGCTATCATCATCTTCATCGTAGATGAATTATGCATAATATAAGTCTAATATTATTTTAAGGCTTGCTTCTCTCCCCCTCCCTCTCTCTCTCTCTTTTTCTTCTTTTCCTTTCTCTCTGTCTCTCTCGACTCTTCTTCTTTTTCTCTTATTTGTCATCTTCAACTCTTTCTCTCTCTCTCTTTTTTAAAATTGTTTATGTATGCTAGTTCTTACAGATATTTTTATGTTGTTATCTTGCCATTTTGTATCTTTGCCCTTCAGCCTATGCTTGGGCATATTAAATATATATCAAATAAAATATCTCTTTCTTCTTCTTCTTTTCCTTTCTCTCTGTCCCTCTCAACTTTTTTTTCTCTTATTTGTCAACCTCAACTTTGTCATATCTAATTACATAGAACAAAAAAATTACTAACACACACAATTACTAACATAATCACTATCACCATCTTTATCGTCGACGATTTACGCACAATATAAGTTTAATTATTTTTTTAAAACTTCCTTTTCTTTTCCTCCATCTTTTTCTCTTTTTTCTTTGTCTCCTTCTTTTTTTCTTGTTCATCATTTTTAAGGTTGTATGACCCCTTAGAAGAAAATATGCCAAATTTTTCAAACTTTGTCAGGTGATGAGTATTATAATAATAAAGCACTGTGCCAAGTTTGAACAAGTTTGCGAGGCCCGTTCAAAAGTTATAACAATTTAAATTTAACATGGGCTCTTATGGGAATTCACTATTTTTCCAATTTTATTTGATAAATTAATATCGAAGAAAATATGGCATACTTTCAAAACTTTGCAGAAATATTAATAAACATCTTACAAACAAATTAGAACAAAAAAATGTGACTTTGAGGATATTTTCTGAAATATTGAATAAAAAGCAAACAGAGAACAGCCTCGCTTGGTCTCGCTGAACTCGTAAGTACTGAGATCCGGCAACAACGCGCTATGACGTCACATCAGAACCTCTCTCTCCGTCACTCTCCGTAAAGGATAACAGATACTACAGAGGTTAATTTTTTCAATAGAGTCTCCTGTGTATCGAAATATAATTAATATCAAAATGTCATAAATAATGTTATAACCATCAATTATTAATTTATATGTAAACATTTCGTTTATTATATAAATGCATTTAAAATTATAAACACGTATATAATAAATATAAAATCTTTCATAAATTAAATAACATATTAATATTTTATACGTAGAAGAAAATACATTTAAATAAAGTGCGTGTAACGCTCGATTAACATAGATATTTGAACATTTATATATATATATATATATATATATATATATATATATATACTAAATGGAAACAAACTATAATTATATTGAAACATATATTTTAATAAAATAATTCATTATTAAATAATTCTAAAGTGCTTTAAAATAATCTATTATTTTATTAATGACTGACTTAGACGTCGTTACTACAGGCTTATCATTTTCCTTTTTACTTAACAACTGATAAATCCCTTCTGAACTAGATTGAAAATAAGTATCGCAAAAACTAACCTCAAATGTGTCTATGTATTACACGTGCTCGGAGCACACTTCGCGTTCACGCAGCTGATGTCGAGTGAGATCAATGTTACCAACTTACAGAAAATGCGACGTTGCCGCGATCAAAATACTTTTTTATGAGAACTATTGTATTTAATTTATTAATAAATGACGTAAATAATTAACGTAATATAATTTCATTAGTATTTTTAAACAGTAATTACTATGTTTTGTTACTTTTTAAAGACTTTCACACTTTCAGATTTTCGTTTGTGTCAGTTGCAAGTCAGGTACAGTCTTTCTAAAAACCATTAAAAGTGAAAGTTTACATACAAGAAAATATGCATTAAAATGTCTCTATAGCTCTTAAAAATACAGGCAATCGTTATTTTAATCAAATATTAATATAAATATTACTTTCCAGTAAAGAATATCTTCTTAAATATGTTAATTAGCTTTATGTTACGTTTCTTAAACTTTTGGCAGAGATCTTACGGGTCATACAACCTTAACTTTGTAATATCTAATCACAAAGAATGAAAAAATTACGAACGAACGCTCTATCATCATCTTCATCGTAGACGTGTTACGTATAATATAAGTTCAATTATTTATTATTTTAAGGCTAACTGCCTCTTTTTCTTTTTTCTCTTTCTTTCTGTTTTCTTCTTTTCCTCTTGTTCATCATTTTCAACTTTGCGATATCTAATCATGAAGAATAAAAAAATTACGAATGAACACGATATCATCTTCATCATAGACGAGTTACGCACAATATAAGTTTAACTTCTTATTTTTATTATTATTTTTATTTTTATTTTAAGGCTTACCTGCCTCTCTTTCTCTCTCTCTTTTTCTCTCATCTTTCTTTCTCTGTCTTCTTCTTTTCCTTTTGTTCATCATTTTTAACTTTGTATAATAATATCTAATCACAAAGAATAAAAAAATTATGAACAAACACGTTATCATCTTCATCGTAAATGAGTTACGCACAATATAAATTTCATTAATAGTTTAAGGCTTACCTCTCACTTTTTCTCCCTGTTTCCATCTCTTTCCGTCTCTTTTTTGACACTTTTCAATTTGCGCACACTGTCTGCACTGAGCGCACACGTGCGTATATATATATATATATATATATATATATATATATATATATGCTGTCTCTTTTCAATATTCTCAAACGTCATCGGGGGTTTCAAGATTGCCGGCCATGCATATATTTCTCTAATCTTCTCTATCTTTATATAACCTTATGTAGTAGTAATTTTACTACTGTTGTGTGCACAAAACATTTGTACACAAAACATATTGTTATAGCAACATTTATGAAAATCGTTAATATAACTGAAATAAGAAGATAACACAAAGTATCTTATGTAAAATAATAAAATACTAAAAATTATAATAAAAACTAGAATTTATCTAAAACTTATCTGAAATTTTTTTATGACAACCGTTCACAGACGCGCGCTGCGCGCGCGTTATTTAGCTTTTTAAATTTTATACTTTTTATTATAAAACTTAACTTTTAACTACTATTTGATTTTTACTACGTTACACTATTAAACTCACACGACAATACGCTAACGTTCAAACTGTCAAAACACACTCCGCGATGACAGTCCCTCACGGGATGAAGCAAGCTACGGCGCGGCAATCAATCGAGATAACCAATCAGCATCGTGGTAAAAAGGCAACAATAAATTCGACTATCGACTTAACACGCCTTTTTTAAGAGTGGAAGAGATGGCGGGAAGAGGGAGGATAAAGTCAAAATCTAATCGTAGTTTCTTAAAGTAGAGACTTAGAAATAAAAAAAATTTATTTAGTACAATTTTTTGTGGAGATACGTTTACTTGAAAATATGCGAAATTTTGATATAAATTGAGTGTTTCGATAATTTTGTTAACTAGTGTATTATCCATTAGTACTTATGTCTATTTAATCAATTTAATTGTTTGTTTACTTTGTTTCAATTTTTTTGAGATATATCAGTTTATATATATTACGCATGTGTGCGCATACGTTAAATAGCTTTTATATGGATAGAATAAGAAGATTTAATTCGATTCCTTTTCATTATCGACAGCATATTGTATTTCGATGTTTAAATTGGCGATCGCGCGCGCGCTTAGGAAAAACTGAATTAAATCTTGTGAATTAAATGTGAATTAAATCTTGTGAAATAAATTGCACAGATTTAATGTGAATTAAATCTATACAAACGCGTATATATGTACAAAATTTCAGAAATAGATGAGAAATTTAAGATATTTTCAGCATAAGAATGAAAAAAGTTAGAGCAACCACGGGCATTTCTAAAAAAATTCAAAATTTTTTTAAAAAAGAACACTTTTACCGATCATCGTCAAATTCAATACAACTTTCCTTAAATGATACTCTATCGATTAAAAAAAATTAAGCCCGATATCTCAATATTTGCGGAAGTTAGAGCAACCACGGACATCAAATCACCACATATACACACATACATATACATACATATAGACATTTTTTTAAATGCAATATTTCGACGTTTTTTAGAACACTGAACATATTAGCATCAAAAACTCAAAAAAATAATCTTTTCTTTGGTTTCTTCTACCCCTATTTAATATATAATTCTTTTAAATTTGGTTGATTAGACCCAACTTTATACGCAATCAAAGGTTCAAAAACGAAATTTACGAAAATAAAGCTTCCTCTATGAGGAAGCAAAAGTTGTATAGATTCAGAAATACTTTTCTTTCAAGTTATATACATGTTTTATATTGACAACCATGTTTCTTAATAATAATCCATACAGCACAAAATATTTTTAAAATATTTTTTAAATGTTTTTTAGGAATATTAAAATAACTTACAAAAATATTTTTATAATGTTTCTATGTCCGTCAGATCATGTCAAAAAAATATTTTCAAAAATATTTTTAAAAGATTGCAAATAAATATATTCAATAATATTTGTAAAATCTTTTAGAAGTATTGCTTCGAAAAATGAAATATGTTTAACACAATCAACAATAATTGTTTCACGTTTGAAAGATTTTTTTAATATTTGAAAAATATACATCTTTACATCTTACTTTGGAAAATATTATTTTGTATATATATATCATCGTCTTACGTTGTATTACTGGCAAAGATATGTTTTGCGAATATCATGAGTTCGCCGGAGGTCTGCTTATATTAGAGTTCCTATAAATGCTTCAGCCAAGAAGTAAGTGCGAGTGAGACAAGGCTATAACGGTGTCCTAACTTTTATTATAGGAACTCTAGCTTATATTAGCCCGCAACTGAAATTTACTTACGAGTTAGTCTTGCGCTACCATGCATCTTTCTTTTAGGGTGCGGTTACATGGACTGATATTTTCCGTGTAACGCGTATCGCGTAACCAATTAGAAGGGCGAATATGCGTAACCGAAAAGGCGAAACGCTTCTAATTGGTTACGCGGTTACGCATTACGCGGAAAATACATGCCATGTCTAGCCTTAAGCCTCTTGCACAATTACTACGTTTACGCAAGTGTTACTTCTGTAGTAACTTACGATATATCACACGTTTACGCGGAGTAAATTATCGCAAGTTACTACAAAATCCCGTTTACGCGAAGGAATTATCGTAAATTACTACAAAAGTAACGCTCGCGTAAACGTAGCAAATGCCAGGCAACAGGCAATAGGAGCAGGAAATAACCAAAAAATCGTTAATTACAACCTAAAAAATTCGAATGCTATGATTGGTTGACAACAGGAAATAGGCACAGAATTTCTAACGTGAGGTAGCTAAACTGAAGAATTACCAAAAAAAGTGTCACTCTGCCCCGCGAAGCGAGATATTAAACGTAAAAGTTGACAAGAATCAGGTTATGATTCCTGTCATATCGACGAGCTGTAGCGACTACAAACATGTCCTGTGGCCATATGCGCATGCTTAGTGGCCGCACGCGCATGCAAAAGTGCGCGAATTTGAAACGCATGTACACTTATAATGCATATCACTTACAATTAGCTTTCAATGATGAACATGTTAGTCCAAGAGCCGGCTGCACAAAACCCTCCCTCATCGAACATCCGGCTAAATTTTATTCGAATAGATAGCTTTTTTAG
Source organism: Temnothorax ravouxi (assembly GCA_030770255.1). Lineage (NCBI taxonomy): Eukaryota > Metazoa > Arthropoda > Insecta > Hymenoptera > Formicidae > Temnothorax > Temnothorax ravouxi. The sequence goes on from JASTWP010001577.1 coordinate 49,573, forward strand.
TGGTTAACCCTGTGCCGGGTTTTATATGCCCTGAAACTTGACCAAAGTGTTAAAAAAAGGGCCACTTCCGGTATCATTTTTTGAGATGAAACCCCCTTAAAGAACATCCGGCTGAAACTTGTGTCAATCGATTCAGGATGTCAAGCACTTTAATAAAAAAATATGCTGCTACCCCCCACCTTGACAGGAACCATGGCAGCAACCCTTAAACGTGACATATTTTCGTACCGTACCTCCCTGACAGAACATCCGATTTTTTTTTTGGAAATGTAGCTCGAACATTCCTGAACATAAAAAAACAATGCTGCCATCGCTGGCCTTGACCAAAAATTTTTGTGCCACCCGTAAGTCGCGCGACTTTTAGCTGCCAATTTGTAACGGGTCAATACTTTCTTCACAGAACATACGAATTTTTTTTTTTGGAAATGTAGCTCGAACATTACTACATAAAAAAACAATGCTGCCATCGCTGGCCTTGACCAAAAATTTTTGTGCCACCCGTAAGTCGCGCGACTTTTGGCTGCCAATTCGTAACGGGTCAACACTTTAGTCCAGTCAAATTAGACATTTGAGCTCGGAAGTGAAGAGAGATTTATGAAACCTTTTTAGGGTTGTTGGGGGGATGTAGAAGAGCTTATTTCTGAGTTTTCGGGTTAATCGGACCGATGGGTTTTTAAGGGGGGGAGGGGAAATGAAAAATTTCGTTTTTTCGCAATAACTCGGCGAATTTTGACCGTACATGATTGACTAATCCCTCATTTTGTAGCTCTTTTAAAGCCCTACAATTCATTTCGTGAAGACCCTAACTTAAAATCAAGATTTGTCGAGTTCTAGCCGGTGAAAGTAGGAAAAAATGTATTTTGTCGCAGTTTTTTGCGTTTATCTCGTTTCCATTAATAAATAGAAATATGCCGCCACTGACAAAGTTGTAGGGCTTGAAGAGACCTACAAAATGAGGGGTTAGTCGTTCAGATTCGTTAAAAATTGAGCCCAGGAAAGCCTCTATAAGTCGCGCTTTTAACGCGTGGCCGATCGTCGCCGGCGGCGGCGCGGGCGGCGCGGGCGGCGCGGGCGACGATCGGCCACGCGTTAAAAGCGCGACTTCCAGAGGCTTTCCTGGGCTCAATTTTTAACGAATCTGAACGACTAACCCCTCATTTTGTAGGTCTCTTCAAGCCCTACAACTTTGTCAGTGGCGGCATATTTCTATCTATTAATGGAAACGAGATAAACGCAAAAAACTGCGACAAAATACATTTTTTCCTACTTTCACCGGCTAGAACTCGACAAATCTTGATTTTAAGTTAGGGTCTTCACGAAATGAATTGTAGGGCTTTAAAAGAGCTACAAAATGAGGGATTAGTCAATCATGTACGGTCAAAATTCGCCGAGTTATTGCGAAAAAACGAAATTTTTCATTCCCCCTTCCCCCCTTAAAAACCCATCGGTCCGATTAACCCGAAAACTCAGAAATAAGCTCTTCTACATCCCCCCAACAACCCTAAAAAGGTTTCATAAATCTCTCTTCACTTCCGAGCTCAAATGTCTAATTTGACTGGACTAAAGTGTTGACCCGTTACGAATTGGCAGCCAAAAGTCGCGCGACTTACGGGTGGCACAAAAATTTTTGGTCAAGGCCAGCGATGGCAGCATTGTTTTTTTATGTTCAGGAATGTTCGAGCTACATTTTCAAAAAAAAAATCGGATGTTCTGTCAGGGAGGTACGGTACGAAAATATGTCACGTTTAAGGGTTGCTGCCATGGTTCCTGTCAAGGTGGGGGGTGGCAGCATATTTTTTTATTGAAGTGCTTGACATCCTGAATCGATTGACACAAGTTTCAGCCGGATGTTCTTTAAGGGGGTTTCATCTTAAAAAATGATACCGGAAGTGGCCCTTTTTTTAACACTTTGGTCAAGTTTCAGGGCATATAAAACCCGGCACAGGGTTAACCACTAAAAAAGCTATCTATTCGAATAAAATTTAGCCGGATGTTCGATGAGGGAGGGTTTTGTGCAGCCGGCTCTCCTACTATGTCTTATATAACATATCAAAGCACATGCGTGGGCGGGGGGGGCTTCACCCTTTCCTGCAGCCCCACCCCCATTGTATGAGTAAACCTAGGAGTGTGGGCGGGGGGGCTCCGCACCCTCTCTGTGCACTGGGCGGTGTGTGTTGGGTTGATGGGTGGGCAGGGGGGCTTCGCCCTCCCATGGACACGTTTTCGGCGTGCCCGGGTAGGAAATGTATTTTGCTTTAAGCGTGAGCGGGGGGGGGCTTTGCTCACGTGAACCTCGCTTTGTAACTAATAATTTATAAAGTGAGGCTCACGTGCATGGGGGGGGGTGCAAGGGGGCGAAGTCCCCCTCGCCCACGCATGTACCTTGATATGTTATAATAAGATATGTTCATCATTGAAAGCTAATTGTAAGTGATATGCATTATAAGTATTATATGTATTATATGTATTATGTTTATTATACATACGTTTCAAATTCGCGCACTTTTGCATGCGCGTGCGGCCACTGAGCATGTTCGTAGTCGCTACAGCTCGTCGGTATGACAGGAATCATAACCTGATTCTTGTCAACTTTTACGTTTAATATCTCGCTTTGCGGGGCAAAGCGATACTTTTTTCTGCCAGATTCGGTCGTTTTGTGCAAAAACGCGTCGATTAAGTAGGCCTCTAACACTCGCCTATATTTCTAGGTTAAAACGTGACCCCCTTAATGTCCGAGATCCGCTAGGGGCGCTGGTAGTAACTTAGTCTGCTTTGGTCCGTTTAGTCTCATGCCGCAACACTTTTCGAAACGCAACTGTGCGCTAAAATATTTTCTACGTAATTCTGCGATTTGGGATTTGTTACTTATAAGTAACGGGGATGTATATAAAAATATATTTTTTAATTTTTAATGGACAGGATTTAGATTAATAAATAAATGGCACATTGATGTATGCAAATATAAATATTCTTTTTATTTTATGTATAATAGAATTTAGATTTTTTTTTTCAACCCACTCTTTTATTTGATCTCTATTATATAGTTTTGCGTATTGACGCATACGAGTTTCAACGTAAAAACCATTAATAAGTGACATAATTTCTTCTGCATGGTCGATGCATGGAAATGTCATGACTGTGCTTTGCAGAATGTCTGTAATGATTAGCTCTAGAACGTTACTAGAAATGTGATGCTTTTGAAACGAATGTTCTACATGCCGTAAAAATACGTACAATTTTTTATTGGGAGTAGGTAACTGCCTATCACCTGTCACTTCAAAAAATAATGAAATAGGCTCAGATTGATGTACTGTATTCTCAAATGCTTTCTTACAGACATCGCATTTTGAAAATTGCACAATTCTTTTTGTAATAATACCGGTGCTGTAATAAATTAAACAGTCGACAACTTCTGGCAAAGCATAATCATCCTCAACTGATTCGATGAAATCTTATTCTTCATCACATTCAATTAAAGAATTCAACCGTTTTTTAATCGATTCATGAATGTTAACTTTCTTACTTGAATCTGTATAAATACTTTTAATATTTGACAAGGAAATAAGAAAATTACGAGGCGCATCTTGATTCGAACAATTTCTACAGGTGGGGGGTTTTAGAATGCTAAATGTGGATAGGATCTTATATAACTGCAGAAAAGTTGGAGTTGCAGGATGATCGTTTGCTCCTCCTGCTTGTCGTATCATACCAAAAAAATTCTAAAAAATGTGGAAAAATGGAAAGAAATGTCAAAATAAATTTTAAACAATGGTGTTACTGTAACTGTGCGCGTGTGTGTATGATGCAGCAAATGCAATTCATGCACACATACACACAATTGTACTTCTATATTATTGTAGAATATTGTTGCATAAAGTAGAACATGTGAAACATTTGTAAATATATGTTAATCGATTATACAAAATTTTGTTGAACAAGAAAAACAAGAAGGTTGGAACGGTAGTAAGTGTGATAGATAAGAATGAAATAAGTGTCATGTTCAACAATTTGCAAGTACCGACATGAATTTATCGTGATCGTTGAACACATGACTGTGGCAAACCTTAAGTGGATCCTGATTGAGTCTTCCAGTTAGAACGTTGATAAATTGACACTTTTCGGTCAGATAGCAAACAATATCCATCGTTGACTGTAGGGTCACCCTTAATCCTTCAGCAGTTTGACGAGTTAAAAATGACGACTCAGGAAGTATAGATAGTTGCACCTTTCTTTCCCATTCGTTTAATCGCTGTAAAGCGTCTTCCAGAACCTGAAAAGGAACCATATTATTCGTGTAACATTAATACCAATGTAGTAAAAGAAATAGATGAGAAATTCATTAAATAATTTCCAGCTATTTTTTCTTCTATTTGTGCATATTACTTTCTTAACGTGGCACAGAAAATTCAGCTGAAAAAAATTTGCAACAGCTAACAACACACACACACACACACACACAAGTAAATAACGTCTACAAATTTACCTTAAAATCGGTGTTGTTCGGTATTAACCCATTTTGTGGCTGCTTTCGATTCAACGCATCAAACATGTCATTTACCCATTCGCAGAAAGCTGCAGTCGGTTCGCAGTCTTCAAATTCTTTAGGGTAATATTTCTTATAATATCGTAGTCCTTTCGCTACAGATTTGCTGAAAATCTGGAATAAATATAGTTAAATTGAATTTAGATTTTTATGAATACCAATAAACCTGAGTAAATTAAAAAATAAGTGTTAAGTTACAAAACAAGTTGTACCTGAACAGCCAGTCGAACTCTCATTTTTGCCGCATTATTCAATTCGAGATGATTTTTGCTGATTTTAGGGCATACCCGATATTCAGCTTGTAAGTCCTTGTCTTTGGTGTGCAATATATTAAAATATTTCCAAGAAATTGGCGGTTCGGCAGGATCTACCTACCAGTACAAAAATTTCAAAATAGAATAAGAGAAAAATATATTTATAAGTAAATAAATAAATAATATATATATATTTTTTTTTAATTACTTTTATTTACTCTTACCTGCAATGTACACTTATTGTACAGGCGGTTCCGAATCGTTTTGATCAGGTGAGGCGTATTGGAAAAAACGTAGACTTTCCGTCTTCTTCTGTAGGATGTTCAAAGTAATTTTTTACGTTTCCCATCTTTCCTGTAACACCCATTTCTGTCCAAAACTTTCTGTTTGTTGAACCACCATCACATATTACTCCGTGTATACGAGCACCAGCCTTTTCCAGCAATGTAATTGCTTTCACAATTATAAGAGACAGATTTGTTTCTGTCACTGGACCTCTTGATGCAAAAACTGCAATAGGCTGCGTATACTTTGCATGAAGTGCTTGAAACATTAGAACCAATCCATGGTTAGCTTTTTCTGTGACATCAGTCGATTTAAATCCATCCTCACCGAAATCAATAAGACCTTTATATGTCAAATTTTTTGAGTCAACAGAAATACTTTCTCGAGTAGAGATTTCATCAAATAGGATAACTCCATGACGTTCCAGAATTTCTTTTTGCTGAAACGTTGTTTTTAACAATTCGAAAAATTTAGGATCGAATCCACACGTTGAGTCAATAACAGAAAGGTACCTGTAACAATAATTATTATTGAAAAGTTGTAAACAATACACACACACACACACACACACACACACACACAACAAAGTGTAAATAATATTTGTTTTCTATTAAACAATAATATAATTTACCTTCGAACAGTACGTACGCATGGTAGAGGCAAGATTTCGTTGCTTCGCAAAAAGTTATATGACGTCGGCGACCGCATATGCATCAACATGCACAGAAGCATCCACTCTTCCGAATACCTTCTTCCATGATTATTTTTTGAATTTGCCGATGATAAAATTTCTGTAATTGCAATGCATTGATGTTTTGGTATATTGCTTTTTGCTAGCATTTCATCAAGTGATTGACTATTTATTTTAGCCATAGCTCTCTGACTTTCTTCCAAATTAGTCTTCATTTTTAAAGTGCTTTTTTGGGCTCGTCTTTTGGCTCTAAGAGCTACATGATGTTTCTTTCTTAGTTTAAGAAGCTTCGTTTGCTTTCTCGGAGATAGTGTTAATCGAATTCTTTTACTTTGTTGTTGTTTTTTTATACGAAGTTCTTTTCGTTTCAATGTTCCTTCGAGTCTTTTGTAAAATATGCATTGCAATGCATTGTCAAGAAGTATCTTACATTGTTTATGTCGTATAGTGTCAATACTATCAACATAAGTGACATTGGAGCCATACGTAATTACATTGTTTGCAGCAGGCGCTCCACAACAAATTTTCCATAAATCCAAAGTGTTTAATGTAGTTTCTACGTCTTCAATACTACTTATTGTGTCACCGCAAATACCAAAACTAGTAGCGTCAAAAGATTTGCACATTGAGATTTAAGTTTTCTTGCACAACGAGTTCTTTTATATTTACAGTGACAAAACTGTTTTCAATTTTTAGACACGTTACAGTCACAAATAACTCAATTTTAATTCCATCACAGATTACGATACGTCTGGTCCAGTTTACTGGTATTCGCAATGTAGTACAAGTTACTAAATCTGTAAAAGAGAATTTAGATGGCTCATCTGACATTGCTTCTTGTAAATTTTCTTGTATACAATGCTGTGAGACATCATGCACTGGACTCTGTGCTGTTTCTTGAAGCGATGTGTCTTGCAGCGGTATGGAAATTTCTGTCCACGGAAATTGCGATGGCACGGTCCCCTTTCGCAACCTCGGTTGTTTATAATACGACTAGAAGATAAAGATTATATAAGCTGTATTGTTGAGTTAAATAGATAACAAAATATTTTGCTTACAACTTACAACGCCGAGCACTTGGCCATGAGAATCTTTAAGTTCTCGCTTCCACAGTATATCATCAGCCAAAAAATGTTTCTCGCAAAGAAACTGTCCTGACCGAACCACAAAGTCTTTTCTTCGTATAGCATTTTGCCACAAATTTATTATACTTTGATCTTTAGGCACAGTGAAAAAATGTATTACTTCTGGATTCGATTTATATCCAGAAGTACATCCTGGTGCTATGCAATGTGGCATGATGCGTATATACACTGATATCAACTGATATACAGATTGATACAGATCAATATAGATTAACACTGATCAACAGTCACCAAGTCACATCAAGTCACACTGATCAGGTGGCGTTGACGGAACAATCGCACGTAGAACCTGTTACATATGTATAAGCCCTAAAAGGTATGTGAGCTAGTAAGCGTGAGATGGCGTTGCGAGAGTAACGAAAGGCGGCATTAACACACGAGACCGTGAGCAGTAAACACGCGAATAAAGAACGAGTATTCAATTACGTATAGTGTTGTTAATGTGAGTTACCCCGGCCATCCCATATAACATTGGCGACGAGGAAAAACTAAAAACGACGTCATGGCAGGCGAGTCGAGTATTGCAGCGTTTAATCCGAACGAGGACCAACACGGCATATATCCAAGATGGGAGAGATGGCTCAGAGGCTTCGAGCTTTTTCTGCTGAGTAAAAATATAACCGAGACGCAAAGGAAGAAGGCCATGCTCTTACATTATGGCGGGATGGATCTACAAGACATATTCTACGCTATTCCAGACTACGACGTGGTGATAGGGAATGAGGATCCGTACGAAAAGACAAAGAAAGTGCTAACGGATTACTTCAGGCCGAAATTGAACACGACGTACGAGCGACACCTTTTTAGAAATATGGCGCAGAAAGAAGACGAAACGGTCGGTCAATTTGTAACACGTTTGCGTCAGCAAGCAAAGTATTGCAGATTCGCTTCTAGGGACACAGAAATTTGCGATCAAATTATTGAGAAAGGTCGTTCAATGGAAGTGAGGAAGCGTATATTAGAAAAGGGTGACATCGAACTGAAAGAAGCGATGGAGATTGCACAGGCGTTCGAGACGGCATCGGTTCAGACAAAGGCTATAGGAAATAACGTAGTGGCGCGGATTACGACAAAGAGGGAGAACGCACGAGGAAAATCAGACAGTTCCAGTTCCAGTGGTATTAAGTGCTACAGATGCGGTTATCGAGGACATGCACAATCAGACGAGAAATGTCCGGCTAGAAATAAGGAGTGTACGAAGTGCAGTAAAAAGGGTCATTTCGCAGCGATGTGCAGAACACATCGAGATCGAGCAGACAAACATGGCGATGGTTCGGACAAGCAGGACAAGAAGGAAATCAAGACGAGCAGCAGCGCCAACAAGGAGGGAAGAAAGTCAACTACGGTGAAGCAGCTAGATGGCGACGCCGTGGAAAGAGACGACGACGAATATGCGTTCGCCTTAAGAGATAAGATATGCGTATTAGAACACGGAGAGGTAATATCAGCGAGCGTAGGGGGAATAGAAATTGATCTTCTAGTTGACTCGGGATCTCGATGTAATATTATGGACGAAAATACATGGGAATCATTAAAGTCAAAAGGAATAAAATGTGTATCGCGTAAGGTTAATAAGACCGCATTTCCATACGGGAAGAAAGACGGATTAGAGATTTTCGGTGAATTTGAGTGTGAGATAAAGATCGGTAGTAAAACCGCATGGGCAATTTTTAAAGTGTTCCGAGGTAAAGGACAACCGCTCTTAGGTATTCAAACGGCAAAAGAGTTAAGTATTTTAGATGTCGGAGTACACTTACAAATCAATCAGATTGAGAACATTAAAGGTGACGTTAAGCTAGATAATAAACTTTTCGAGGGTATAGGGAAGTTGAAAGATTTTCAGCTTAAAATTCCGATAAATAGTTTGGTGAAACCAGTTGCTCAGCCGCGAAGAAGATTGCCTTATAAAATGCGTGATTTAGTTAAACAAGAGATAGAGAAACTGTTGCGTAATGATATTATCGAAAGAGTAAAAGGGCCGACGCCTTGGGTATCGCCAATAGTATCGATAGTTAAAAGATCGGGGGAAATACGTCTTTGTTTAGATTTACGTGAAGTAAACGAGGCAATAACTCGTCAACGAAGCCCGTTACCTGTATTTGTAGAACTACTTGATAAAGTAAGAGGCGCGAAGTGTTTTTCAAAGTTAGATATTCGGGGAGCGTTTAATCAAATTGAGCTTGAGGAAAATACGCGAAGTATTACTACGTTTAGTACGGATTGTGGTCTATTCAGATTTAAGAGGTTAGTTTTCGGTTTAACCTGTGCGCCGGAAATTTTTCAAGAGATATTGGAAGAAATTTTACGAGATCTGGAGGGAGTAATAAATAGCGCAGACGATATTGTGATTTATGGAAAGAATTTAGAAGATCATAATCGGAAACTTCAGAAAGTACTTGACAGACTCTTAGAGAAGGGTTTGACGCTTAATAAAAATAAATGCGTTTTTGCGGTTAAGGAAATTGAATTTTTGGGGTTCATAGTAAACGGGTCAGGTTATCGGTTAATGCGATCGAAAGTCGAATCAGTACAGAATTTCAGAGAACCCGAAACGCCAGAAGAAGTCAGAAGTTTCCTGGGGTTGGTCAAATTTTGCGCAGCGTTTATTCCAAATATGGCGACAATTAGCGAACCTTTAAGAAGGCTTACGCGAAAGAGCGAACCATTCGTGTGGGGTGAACCACAGAAAATTGCATTTCAGATGCTGAAAGATAAGCTGATGGATGCAGAAACGCTAGGTATTTATAATCCGGATGCGAGAACTAGAGTAGTTGCAGACGCTAGCCCGGTAGGTATAGGTTGTGTTTTAGCACAGGAACAAGATCGACAATGGCGAATTATAAGTTTTGCGAGTCGAAGTCTAACCGATTATGAGAGAAGATATTCACAGACGGAAAAGGAAGCTTTAGCACTGGTCTATGCGTGTGAAAGATTCAAATATTGGCTTTTCGGTATTAAGTTTGAATTGGTCACGGACCATAAAGCCTTAGAATGTATATTTGCACCAAGGTCAAAGCCATGCAGCCGCATAGAGAGGTGGGTGCTAAGACTTCAAATGTTTAAATACAAAGTGATATACGAAAGTGGAAAGAGTAATATTGCAGATCCGTTATCTCGTTTATTAAAAACAGGTAATAACGAGGGGGAGAAAAGTAAGTGTGAGGACGAATTGTTTATCGCGTGGGTTGCAAAAGAGAGTGTGCCGAGAGCAATGTCTATTGAAGAAGTGGAAGTAGAATCGCGCGAAGATTCGTGGTTAGGTGAAGTTAGGCAAGCGATTGCGACAGGAAACTGGGATTCGTTATCCAGTACGCGGATAAAAACAATTAAAGACGAACTTTGTGTGTACAATAATGTTGTGTTACGGGGAACGAGAATTGTCGTACCCGAAAAGCTAAAAAAGCGAGTATTATCAATAGCGCATGAGGGACATCCTGGTATTGTTGCGATGAAGGATAGGCTAAGGAGTAAAGTTTGGTGGACAGGAATCGATAAAGACGCGGAAAACTTTGTAAAAACGTGCGAGAGCTGCCAAATAGTGCAAAAGACAGCTAATATCTCACCGTTGAAACCAAACGCGCTACCGGATAGTTCGTGGGAATGTTTAGCGATGGATATCCTTGGGCCTTTGCCTTCCGGAGATTTCATATTCGTGATTATTGATTATTACAGTAAGTTTTACGAAATAGAGATAATGCAATCAATTACGTCGGCAGCGATTATTAATAGATTGAAGCATATATTTGCGAGATATGGTTATCCGAATAGGTTAATATCTGATAACGGGAAACAATTAGTGAGTGAAGAAATGCAGGAATACATGTCTAGGTGCGGTATTAAACTTATTCATGTAGCGCCGTACTGGCCCCAAGCGAATGGAGAAGTCGAAAGACAAAATCGCAGTCTTCTTAAACGCATAAAGATTGCACAGCTCGAACGAAAAGACTGGAAACAAGAGATATTAGACTATCTACTTATGTATCGCTCATCTCCACAAGCATCGACAGGGGTTTCGCCAGCGGAACTAATGTTCGGTCGAAAGATAAAAACTAAAATGCCAGAATTGCGAGGGATCAGAAATAATCTAGATGAAGCTATTAGAGATAGGGATGCGTGGAAAAAGCTTAAAAGTAAAGAGCGATACGATTTGCGAAACAATGCCAAAGAAAGTGATTTGAAATTAAGTGATACTGTTCTATTAAAAACGATAAAGCGAGATAAATTAAGTCCGGAGTATGAAAGCGTTAAGTACGAGGTAGTTGATAGAGCCGGTGATAATGTAACGATTAAAAATGCGGATGGAAAGAGGTTTAAACGAAATGTAGCACATGTCAAGAAGTTTAACCGTGCAGAGTCTAGCGAAGTTGACGATGATGTTGAAATAATATCGGAGCAAAATGTCAAAGTGAAAACCGAATCGGAGTCGCGGGAAGATTCTGTTGTTGCAACGAAGTCAGAACCAAGTGCTGATCTTATTGTAGCGCAAAGTAGGCCTGTACGAGACAGAAAGTTACCGAATCACTTAAAGGATTATATAATGGAGTAGGTTTCAAGCAATTGGGTATTGTATTACTTATTACCAAAGACTTTACGTTAAGGCACAACCGTAATATAGATTATAAGGTAAACGTTTATTCTGAGAAAAGGGAGGATGTTACATATGTATAAGCCCTAAAAGGTATGTGAGCTAGTAAGCGTGAGATGGCGTTGCGAGAGTAACGAAAGGCGGCATTAACACACGAGACCGTGAGCAGTAAACACGCGAATAAAGAACGAGTATTCAATTACGTATAGTGTTGTTAATGTGAGTTACCCCGGCCATCCCATATAACAGAATCGATTACACCGTATCTCGCGTGTGCACGCGTGTGCAATATATAATTAAGAGGCAAATAACTCCCGAGAGGCAAATTCGAGCAAGAGCGATATCGATTCCCCGATATCATATACGTATAAATCACCAGATTTAGCTCAGACGAGCAACGCGCGCCCCGAGAAACGAGCCTACGCTTTTCCGAACGGGTATGGCAAACTATTTACCGTGTCGACTAACCGTTTGTTTGAGCTATCGCGTTTACGTGCGTTATGTAGGGTTATGTAGAGCTCGCAGGTGCAAAGACTGCAGCCATCTTAGCGGACCAAGTTACCGCCAGCGCCCCTAGCGGATCTCGGACATTAAGGGGGTCACGTAAAACTACCGAGTGCCAGAGGCCTGATTAAGTCTAAGTTCAACAAAATCGGTGAGAAGGCCACTATTCTTCAGATTTACCTTAATGCATGTTTCGCTGAATACCATTTGTCTAACAGCGGTTTAGTCAAATAGTATTTGCCTAGGAAAAAATAGCATTTGACTAAGAAAATAGCAAAAATAAATGGGTGAGAACTATTTGACCAGGCAGATAGCATTTGCCTAGTCAGAAGCTATTTTCCTAAAATAACCATTTGCCTACGACACATACATCAATGATTCAGAGAAACTCTGATTTTATATAGAAAACAAGAAAAAATTACGGAATTACAGATTTCATTACCTACTTTTATCCTAATATGGCGTCTCGCGTTACAGCGATGACAGATATAGGTTTCGATAACATAGAAAATGGTAATTTTGTCGGTTATACAGACGACTCCAGCATCACCTTAAAATTCTTAAAATTTTCTTAAAAATGTTAGCACAAAGGATTTTAAACCATTTTAAAATATTTCTAAAACCATTTTAAAATGTTTCTTACAATATTTTTATAGAAATATTCAGAAATACTTTTTGAAAACATTTTGTTTTGTATGGGAATTACACCAATTGGTAGATTGACAGAAAAGCCAATTATGTGCATTTTTAACAATTTCTTTAATAAAATATTCTTGTCAAGTTCTATCACAAATAAAAAGTGTTTGTAATTTAAAAAGGAAGCGTTTCTAGACTCATGTTTACATGACTTTTAGCCTTACAGTGAGTAGAAAATGCTATATAAAGTTTGGTCATTTATTTTCATAGAGATATAAGAATAGAGTGCGCGAGTTATATGCTAGCACGTAAGAGGCTGCGATATAAGAATAGAAAAAGAACGCTGCATATAGGCCCTTTCTGTCTTTGTCTACGCGCGCATGCGAAACAAAGACAGAAGGGGCCCATGCGCAGCTTTCTCTTTCTATTCCTATATCGCTTTTTCAGCCGCTCGCGCACTCTATTCTTATTCTATCTCTATGTTTATTTCTAAAATACTCTCTATGTGTGTGTTGTATATGCATGTATACGTATGTATAGCATATATACATATATATACATTTCTATGTATAGTCAGATTTATTGGCTGGGAGATTTAAATTATCGGATAACGGATATGGATGCAGCAACAGCTAAGCAGTACATTTTAGAGGGTAACTACGGCCCGGTATTAGTATTGGATCAACTTGGACATCAACGCAAGGCAGGACGTGTGTTTCAAGGATTTCAGGAGGCCGAAATTGACTTCAAACCCACATATAAATATGATCCAGGTACCGACAACTGGGATTCAAGGTACCCTAAAAATTATATTAAATTTCCAAAATGCAACTCATCATTTATTATGTGAAATTTAATCTAATCTGTTAATCTGTTCCTTTTTTAATGCTTACATCGACAATATATAGCGAGAAATGCAGAGCTCCAGCTTGGTGTGATCGAGTATTATGGAAGGGAGATATGATTAAATCAATCGGTTATAAAAGTTATCCGGAACTAAAGATATCTGATCACAAGCCGGTCAGTGCAAGTTTTGATTCTCAGGTAAGTATGCAAATATAATATGAATACTGATTTCTTATTCTTTTTTTTTTTATTAATTACGTATTTATCACTTGAAAGAGATGGCATACTATTGTACATTGCGTCATATAATTTTCCAAAACAGATACGAATTATAGATACGGCTAAGTATCGTAAAATTCATGAGGAAGTTATGAAAAAACTGGATAAATTAGAGAATGAATTTTTACCTCAAGTAATGGTCGACACCACGGATATTATCTTTGATATTTTGAGATTTCTCGAGCCTAGCAGTAAAGAGCTTATTATCGCTAATACAGGACAGGTAGAGTGAATAAATAATTATTTCTTATTGAATAGATAATTAATTTTTGTCATGTTATGACATGCGTACACAGTGAGGGGTAGAGGGAGGGAGGGAGGAGGGGGAAGAGAGAGAGAGAGAGAGAGAGAGAGAGAGAGAGAGAGAGGGAGGGAGGTAGGGAGGGAGGGAGAGAGGGAGAGAGGGAGAGAGAGAGAGAGAGAGAGAGAGAGAGAGGGGGAGGAGAGAGAGAGAGAGAGAGAGAGAGAGAGAGAGAGAGAGAGAGAGAGAGAGAGAGAGAGAGAGAGAGAGAGAGAGAGAGAGAGAGAGAGGGAGGGAGGGAGGGAGGGAGGGAGGGAGGGAGGGAGGGAGGGAGGGAGGGAGGGAGGGAGGGAGGGAGGGAGAGGAGAGAGAGAGAGAGGAGAGAGAGAGAGAGAGAGAGAGAGAGAGAGAGAGAGAGAGAGAGAGAGAGAGAGAGAGAGAGAGAGAGAGAGAGAGAGAGAGAGAGAGAGAGAGAGAGAGAGAGAGAGAGAGAGAGAGAGAGAGGGAGAGAGGGAGAGAGAGAGAGGGAGAGAGAGAGAGAGAGAGAGAGAGAGAGAGAGAGAGAGAGAGAGAGAGAGAGAGAGAGAGAGAGAGAGAGAGGGAGGGAGGGAGAGGGAGAGAGAGAGAGAGAGAGAGAGAGAGAGAGAGAGAGAGAGAGAGAGAGAGAGAGAGAGAGAGAGAGAGAGAGAGAGAGAGAGAGAGAGAGAGAGAGAGGGAGAGAGAGAGAGAGAGAGAGAGAGAGAGAGAGGAGAGAGAGAGAGAGAGAGAGAGAGAGAGAGAGAGAGAGAGAGAGAGAGAGAGAGAGAGAGAGAGAGAGAGAGAGAGAGAGAGAGAGAGAGAGAGAGAGAGAGAGAGAGAGAGGGAGAGGGAGAGAGGGAGAGAGAGAGGGGGGGAGAGAGAGAGAGAGAGAGAGAGAGAGAGGAGAGAGAGAGGAGAGAGAGAGAGAGAGAGAGAGAGAGAGAGAGAGAGAGAGAGAGAGATTGATTGATCATTTATTATGCCCAAACAATGGCTACAGGGCAAAAGGATACAAAGAAAACTGTAACTGCAAGCACATGCTCTCTCTCAATAACAATATGGCAATTACAAGCCAACTTACAACTAACGCTACTTGGATCGATTGTAAGACAATGCAATGTGTTATAATAGTACCTATGAGGCATAATCGGCGAATCTTTGTTACACTTGAATGCTTTATTTATTTTCTATGTCGGCATACATGTGAAGAGATCGGCGCTTAGGATCTCGACAATAAAGGCGCGCGACAGCGATCCAATCACTCCGCGGTTCCCTTTGTTGTATTGTCACCCGAACCGACGGAAGATAAATAATACACGCCGACTAAACCGTTTGAAGTCCGAGCATATATAAGAGCGAATCGTAGTCTCGAGTGGGCAAGCAACGAGTTCGGACGTGTTTCGCGGACGACACGTTTTAACGTGTTCGGACGTGTTTTGTCCGGACGGAAATTTTTTTGAAGTATTGCGACTGTTACTGTCTGCATTGTTATTTCTTAATATATCGAGTCTGAAATACAGCATTAGAATTGTATAATGGCCGACGCAACATCCGAAAAGGAACGCATGTGCCAATAACCAGGAAAGAAGAAGAAGAAGAAGAGCGAATCGTACGAGTCAGTCGATCGACGAAATTCTCACGGTCAACATTTCTGTATTCAGTGAAGAAATAAAGTTATTAATACGAAACTACAGTGTGAATATTAATGTTATCCACATTGAGACGGAACACTACTTAAAACTAACGCTACTTACAATTAACGTAACTTAAAACTAATAGAGAAACATAACGCGAACTAAAATTATGGAAGAGTACACGGAGAGAAAAATCAAGTCGTAATACTATGTGAACCTGTATTATAAATACCTTATACTTTTCTCATGTTATATTTACAATAAATTCAACTTCTTATCCTCCAAAATTCATGCTTTTTGAAGATAGATACTGTTTTTATTAGAAAAGCTTTATAAATACATGTATTATCATACGATTACCAAGTTTTAGTTACTAGCGTCGCCAACAATGCGTGTCATTCAGCTGTCTTACAGTTACTATTGACCCACGACATTTTTCGGTGAGCGTTTAGTAAAAAATACGCTTCTGCTCGCTTGTGTACGTGCCCCCTCTCCTCCTCGTCACTAGGGATCCATGGTGCTAGGCGGTTGAGACTTTACATGAGCGACGGTAAAATCCGGTGGATCGCATGTAAATTTAAAGAGGCAGAGCGTCTGCTGTTTTTATAGTGGCGTTGTTATTAAATAAAGATTTATTTCGAGTAATAATCCTAGGACAAGCGTACTTAGTATAAGATAGCTGTCAAACACGTTAAAAATACTTCAATTCACAGGATAATAACATGAGAAATAGATAGAAATTTAAGCTGAAAAAACTATCACGTAAAAATAATTTGATTTTTCTCTCCGTGTACACTCGCAGGAACAAAAGAACAAAAAACAAAAGAAAAAAGAACAAAGGCCCGTCACGCCGATTCAGACGAAAGCAAAAACGCAAAAAGTAGGCTCTTGAATGATGGAAGTGAAGATGCAGCAGTAATTGTACCAGGAAGAGAATGCCAGAAAGTATATATATGGAAGAAAGTTGGAAGAAATTTCTGAAAGCAACAGTTCTGTGAGCAGGAATATGGAACGTTTGAGTGGATGAAGCAGCTAGTCGGTCAAATCTCCTAAGTGCTGAATTGGGAGGAAGAAAGAGCTCATGTAGATATGAAGGAGAACACATATGTAGAATGCGATAGATCTGACATCCGAGAAAGTATCTCCTATTTTCAACCGAAAGTCACCTCAACTGACGTCGATACGGTGTAATGTGTTCGTCACGCTTAAGGTCATAGATGAAACGAATACAACAGTTGACGAGCCTTTGCAATTTTATATTCAACTCGCCGCTCAAACCATGATATACGAGACAACAATAATCGATATGTGGCATGATTAAGGTAGTGACAAGTTTCATCCTGAGATTGGTAGAAAGAGAGTTCTTGTTGAACTTCAAATTATTCAACGCATAATGCACTCTTTGTGAGATCAGCGAGATATGTCTCTTCCACGAAAGATTGGACATAAAGATGACACCCAAATTCCTAACCTCATTTACAAATGGTAGGGGCTATCATTCACAATGATAGGTGGTAGACTACTAAGATTAATGGTATTAATATAAGCTTGACTTCCAAAAATAATAACCTTAGATTTAGCAACGTTAAGCTTTAGTCCATTCGTATTAGCATAATCAAAGATAGCATTGGCATCACATGTAATCAATTCCAAAGCCTGAAGAATATTAGCCGGTGAACATAGGCGGTAGATCTGAACATTATCCGCAAAAATCATGTGAGATGCGTAACGTAAAATCTTATAAATGTCATCTATATATATAAAATAGAATGTCTGTATGTATGTATGTATGTTCTTTATACACTCTTGAACTATTTGACCGAATTTTTACCAAAAGTATATAAAATAGAGGTAGAATTTTCCGGGGAGTGTTATAGAGTGTATAGTTTTTTGTTACCGATCTTTTTGGAAATCGGTATCCGAAATTTTTCTAATTTTCGGGAAATAATTGACCGAAATCTTAAAGAATTGTATATAAAACAGGGGTAGAATTTCCCGGGGATTGCCATAAAGTGTGTAATTTTTCGTTACCGATCTTTTTGGAAATCGGTTACAAAATTTTTCAAATTTTTCGGGAAATAATTGAACTTTAGTCGATAAAAAAGTAATATTTTTCAATTTATAGCATTTTATGGATTGGTGTGTATGTATGTTTGCTTAACTACTCATTCGTTAGTGGATCAAATTTTATCAGCCATTGCCTGATAAAGGAATTTTTTTTCGATTAAGGATATTGAAACACAAATAAAG
>JASTWP010001578.1:0-67474 GCA_030770255.1 Temnothorax ravouxi
ATCGGCACGAAAACTCCCTCGGATGTTGCTTGCAAACCCACATGAATTCTCTTCGTATGGGAGCTGTTGAGTCCATATGTTGTCGATAGCAGCATATGTAATTGCTCGTTTCTTCCCTCGAAGTCGCGTCCCTTATCGGAAATCCCTTTATCAGGAATAACGCGAGTGGACATCCGCTTCTCAGAATTATTAGTGTCTTTTCTGCGACTAGCCATTGTTCTTATTTCTTCGTAATATCAGTAGACGCACTCACTAAACGAAAAGTCAGATGAGAGAGTTATACTTTTTCACTGGCGAACTTGTCGTTTCGAACGATGGGACTCGAATGATTTTGTCCTTGTAACGTTAGTCAAAACGTTAACTTCGCTTGCGTCGTTTTAGAAAAACTAGTCTGCGCGCGCACATGAAAATTAGAAAACTTTAGATTTTTCTAGACTTTTCTATAGATTTTTTTTTTAGATTAAACTATGAATTCTGATATATAGTGAGCTAAGAGAATTTGTTAATAAAGTGAACGGTTAAAAATTTTATACAAAAAATGTAATAGTTAAAAATTTTTCAATTTTAAATATAAATATTTCTAAGAAATAAAGGGACAACAAAAATCTATCCGTGCTCTTTTTATGCCGGAAGCAATAAATCAATAAATTTCACAGATACGGTAATAAAATCTTTTAGTTCCTTTTTGAAACAAAGCAATACTAGAAATTTTAAATAAAGAATTCTTTGTGAGCCTTTAGTTAAAAGAATATGTTTTCGTGAACAAGACGGAAAAAGGTTTATGACATAAATAGCTTTTCTCCAAAAGCTTTACCTTTCCACCGGTAAGGAAAGGTGGGAAGAAAGTAAAGAAAATCTCGAATTTACTAGCCAATTTTACACGGAAGCAATAAATTTCACAGATACGGTAATAAAACCTTTTAGTTCCTTTTTGGAACAAAGCAATACTAGAAATTTTTAATAAAGAATTCTTTGTGAGCCTTTAGATAAAAGAATATGTTTTTGAGAACAAGACGGAAAAAGGTTTATGACATAAATAGCTTTTCTTCAAAAGCTTTACTTTCCACCGGTAAGGAAAGGTGGGAAGAAAGTAAAGAAAATTTCGAATTTACTAGCCAATTTTACACGGAAGCAATAAATTTCTCAGATACGGTAAACCTTTTAGTTCCTTTTTGGAACAAAGTAATACTAGAAATTTTTAATAAAGAATTTTTTGTGAGCCTTTAGATAAAAGAATATGTTTTCGAGAACAAGACGGAAAAAGGTTTATGGCGAAAAATACCTTTTTCGAAAATTCCGGTAATTCTTCATGTAAGGAAAGCCGGGGAGAAGGAAAGTTTCGAATTTGCTAACCAATCCCTGAGCTAGAAATTTTTTGTCACGCCATTATACTAGAAGTTTTTGGAAATATTTTCAACTATAAATAGCCAATAACACTACAACAGAGAGCTAGTCCTTACTTGTCCGTTCGTACTGAAGTCGACTTGTACACTCTTAGTTGTTCAGACAAGTAAAATGCTTCAAAATGTCTCTCCGTTTAATTTTGATCGATTTTTGCAAAGTGAGTTACAATTTAGGCAAACGCTTTAATGGGCAAAAGTTTGTAGAATTGTTTAATAAGCGGGAGTTTGTGAAAGCAGTGACACACGATGAAGAGGCGAATTACCGACTTTTCGCACGTTTCGCGAGTGGGTGTTCTAGTACCCTGTTATGCGTTATGCATGAACTGGGTTATTGCAAAGGAAACAAAAAATTAGTGGACATTATTTTACGCTTATTGGAAACGCGCAAAACTGTTGGCCACGAAGAAGATGACGCAGGAGGTCATATAGCGAAGTTCCTGCGTCGTAACGGAGCAACAGGTAAGTGTTAGAAATAAAAATTGCACCTTAACATTTTAATACAGCGAAGTTTATCATTAAAATTTAAATTAATTTAATAGCGGGGAACCACATTGCCGTTGTCCAACCGGTCCAACGAGGACAGAGACGCCGAGCGGAAGACAACATTGCTGGGGAGGAGGCAGTACCAGCACGTAAGTTAGAAAAAAATAAAATTAATTAATCATAAAAAAAAACGAATATTATAAATATTAAATGTTATAGGAAGAGCTAGAATCGCGTCACCGCCACCCGCAGACATCATCCCCGTCATCGATTTAGCTTCTGGTAAGAGACTAATAATAATAATAACACGTAAGAACTATCATTTACAATATTTGTATAATAAAACAAATATAATTTATACTGTTTTAGATGATGATGATGATGATGAAGACGAGGTGACGGAAGAAGAAGCAGAACAAGAAGAGGAGGTGAGAATTGCGAACTCAACCGATTCGGTCGTATTTGCGCCACGTAAGTTTTTTTAAAAAAAAGTACAAGATAAAAATTTAGCATTAAATAAAAGAAATAACGAAATGTTACATTTTACCAGGAAGGGTAGTAGAAGAAGAACAAGAATCAAAATTAGATGATGTTTCGACTATCGACGGTGAGATCGACCAAATATTGATGGAAGATGACGAGGAGGAAGAGGAGGAGGAGGAGGAAGAGGAAGAGGAAGGGGAAGGAGAAGAACAAGAACCAGAACAAGAACGAGAAGAAGTTCGAAACGCAGAAGAGTCGCAGGAGGTGATGGACGACGAGGTGGAGGAGGAGGAGAGTGAAAATAATATCGTTAATATCGATGATGATATTAACGATTCTGATGACGATGACGACGACGACGAGAGATACGCACCTAATGAATATAGAGGTAATAATATTTGTCTATTATATTTTTATTTCCAAAATTTATTGTTTTAATCTCAAATAATTATTTCTGATTAGATGTTTCTTACTCCCCGGTTCGACCTTTGTCTCCGGAAAATGAATAAAAGACAAAAATTTAAAAAAAAAGAAGAACGCTAGTGATAAAAGCAACTAAAGGTGAGTTACCTTAGTATGCTCTATCACGGTCGTAAAAAAATTTAATTTTTTAAACGTAATATAAATCAATATTATATGTGACTAAATTCTTTTAATTTTTTTAGTACAGTCGGGTGGAGGAGGTGCGGACCGGTTTTACTCTGATGTTGCCCCGATCACTGACGAAGTTGATTCACAAACGCAGAGTGCTAGTGGGGAAGAGGAGGGAGAAAATACTGCTGCTGCTGCTGTTACCGACGCTGACGGATCTCAGTCGCCGAGAGACGGAGAGGTGGAAGAGGGGGAAAATAACCCTGTGGAGAGGGAGCAAGAGGAACATCTGGTGCAGGCACGACAGCAGGATCGCCAGGTCGGACAATTTAATTTCATAGATTTAGTGGCAGAAAACGCGCGTCAATTTAGAAATTTCCAGATACTCGGTAGGGAGGCTAGTTTTCGAGTTCGTCCGATACCTGAAGGCGACGATACCGTTCGTTGGCTAGAAAACGCGTTCCGGGAAATTCACGCGTATGCGTTACGTTCGACTGAGCGGACAGATTACGTAGGATTATCGTTCGAGTCGGCGGAACTAACACACGGTCCGGCGGGGCTTTCGTTTCGCCCGATACGAGATTTAACTCCCGAGAACATATGGGATCTCGTGAGTTCACTCGCTCAAAGTAACGGGAGAATCGACATCGCGCAAAATTTTATCGTGCGCGTTTTCAACGTTAGGATGCCAGTGGGACGCGGTGGTGGGACAAATAGGTTAGCCGCCATCGCTAAGAGGTCAATTTTAGATCTCGGCAATAGCGATAATTTGTGCCTACCTCGTTCCCTCGTACTGGCACGAATTTATCGCGAGCGTGGAAATCTACGCACGGGGGTGTTGCACGACAGGTGGAATACTGTAAGATACCGGACTTCCTCGCTTCAGCGCGAATTAGCTTTGGAACTCGTGAGGAACGCCGGTGTTACAATACCCGAAGATGGGTGCAGAATTCCCGAGATCGCACGTTTTCAACGTTTTCTCGCAAATGAAAATATACTCATAATTGTATATAATTCCATCAACTTCGGTAGCGGCGCGAATCCTTTGTACGACGGTAGCGAATTACTCGCTTCGTTAGAACGCGAACCTACGTTCCGTTTAAATATATTGTATTACGAGCGTTCGCACCATTACAACCCGATTTTAAATTTGAATGCCGCCGCCGGTACTCAAAAAGATTTCTGCGTGTCGTGCAACACTGCGTATCGTAGGGACGGAGAACATCGCTGTTCCAAAAAATGTCCGCGTTGTTACGCCACACCCTCGTGCGAGAATCCCGAAGTAGACATTGTTAGGTGCGCGGCGTGTAATCGTGCGTTTTTCGGAAATTCGTGTTTCAAACGTCATCTCGCGCAAAAATCTTACGACGGTAAATCGCTCGCGAGCGTCTGCAGTTCCGTGAAGATTTGCGATAATTGCGGACGATTCGTCAAGAGAGGTTCGCGTCACGAATGTGGCGTTTCGTATTGCAAGTCGTGTTGTTCGTTGCAGTCCGCTAATCATTTTTGTTTTATGCAACCTCTTCGCCGTAATGTCGACGTAAACGAAGACCCGGGTGAGGGTACGAGTACTACGTTGGCACGGGGAGAGATAGTGCCTGGTAACGAAAATGTCGGCGCAGAAGCAACGAACAAACGTAGCAAAAAAGAACGCGTCGCATTCGTGTTTTATGATTTCGAAACGCGTCAAGACGAGACGCTCGAAGGTACGGAGAACGTCAAAGTTCACGTACCGACTCTCTGTGTCGCGCAACAGATTTGCGAAACGTGTGCCGCGATAAACGACATGTCGAAGCGTTGCGATTGGTGCGGAGTGCGCGAATTTGTATTTCGTCGTGATCCGGTAAAAGAGTTCGTCGACTTTGCAACGCGACCAACGAAATGTTACAAAAAAATTATTTGCATCGCACATAATGCGAAAGCATTCGACGCTCAATTTATTCTAAAGTATTTAGTCGAAAATACGGACAAGACTGAAGAGCCACAAGTAATTTTAAACGGGACGAAAATTGTCGTGATGACAGTCGGACATACGAAATTTATCGATAGTTTAAATTATATGCCGATGAAATTATCCGAATTACCTAAAGCTATATCGGTCCGATACCCGACACACGATATTTTTCTCCCGAGCATATGAAACCGGAAGAACGCGAACGGTTTCTTTCGTGGCACGCGGAGATGACGCGTAACAACTTCATTTTTAACTTCCAAAATAAAATTATTAAATATTGCCGTAACGACGTGGATATTCTTCGACGCGCGTGTATGGCTTTTAGAAAAATTTTTTTAGAATGCGGGAACGTGTGTCCGTTCGAGGAATGCACGACTATCGCCTCCACGTGCATGAGAGTTTTTCGCAAAAACTTTCTGCGCAAAGAAGAAATAGGAGTTATTCCGGCGGGAGGATATAGATTCGCCGATAATCACTCGCGCAAAGCTCTACAATGGTTAGTGTGTATGGAGCACGTGCTCGGACATCCCATAATTCACGCAGGACGAGGGCGCGAGCATAAAATCGACGGCACGCGCGTTGACGGATATTACGAGACGCCGACTAATGACGACGAGACGCAACGTTACGTACTACAATTTCATGGTTGCTTTTGGCACGGATGTCCAACATGTTTTCAGGTAAATCGTGATAGAACGCCTTCGACCGCGAATCGCGATGACAAGATCGACGCGCGCTACGAACGAACACTCGCGATGACATGTCTCCGAAGAAAGGGGTACCGCGTGACGGAGATGTGGGAGTGCGCTTTCGACCGCGAGTTGCGCGAAAATCAGGTAATGAAAGATTTTCTGGAAAATCATCCGTTACTGAAACACGCGCCTCTCGATCCTCGCGACGCGTTTTACGGAGGACGCACGGGAAACATCGCCACCTGTCGTGAAATTCGGGCTACGGAGAAAATACGTTACGTGGACGTATGCTCTCTGTATCCATACGTACTGAAAACCGGTGCTTTTCCGATCGGTCACCCTGATATTTTTATCGGTGGAGAATCCCGAGCGATAATCGGAACTGCACCGAATTATAATTTTGACTCGTTCGAAGGTCTCATCCGATGTCGAGTACTTCCACCGCGCGATCTTTTTCACCCGGTACTCCCATATCGCGTACGCGGAAAATTATTGTTTGTGTTATGTCGTAGTTGCTGCGAAACGTTCTCGCAGGCCGCGTGCACTCACGATAACCCCGCCGATCGTGAATTCGAGGGTACTTGGGTATCCGCCGAATTGCGCAAAGCCGTCGAGAAAGGTTATCTCGTGACAAATGTGAGCGAAATATGGAATTATAAAGTTGCGCGATATGACCCCGGTACTCGGCAAGGCGGTTTGTTCGCCGAATACATAAATACGTTTTTAAAGTTAAAACAGGAAGCTAGTGGGTGGCCGAGTGATTGCCATGATGACGAAGAACGATACCTGCGGGAATACGCGGAAACCGAGGGTGTTGTTCTCAATAAGGACAATATTGTCCGGAATCCTGGCCTGCGCTCGGTCGCGAAACTCTGTTTAAATTCTTTCTGGGGAAAATTCGGCCAACGAACCAATTTGCCACAGACCGAGGTCGTGAAATCTTGTCAGCGTTTTATGACTTTGCTCACGAGTCCCGAGCACGAGATAATCGACATATTACCCGTCAACGACGAGGTGATATATGCTTCGGGCGGTTACGAGAAGAAGCCGTCGTGGCTTTCCCGTTGACAAATGTCGTAATCGCGGCGTACACGACGGCACAAGCGCGACTAAAACTTTACGAGTATTTAGAAGCATTAGGTAAGCGCGTTTTATATTACGATACCGACTCGTGTATATATTTAAGTACAGGCGATCCGAACGAGTACGAACCGCGTACCGGAAACTTCCTCGGCGACATGACGGGCGAACTCGAGAGCTACGATCGCGGCAGCTATATCGAGAAGTTCGTGTCCGGCGGGCCAAAATTCTATGCTTATATCGTTCGTACACCGGACGGTCGTACTGTAGAGTCGTGTAAAGTGAAAGGCATTACTTTAAATTATAGGAATTCTTTAGTTATAAATTTCAATAGTATTAAAAACTTACTAATACAAAGAGAGAGAGAGAGAGAGCGTAGAGGCGAGGAAGAAGGAGGAGAAGAAGAAACGTCGTCGGCGGGGACGTCAATAAATCTGCGTTTTAGTGCAATTTGACGCACCGCGTTTCACGAAATTATAACTCGCGAAGAAACGAAAACGTGCGCACCGGTATTGCTAAAACGTAGATTTATCAATAGTCGTTATTCACTTCCGTACGGTTACGTGGAGTGAATAACTTTTTCTCCTTTTTCTTCTTTATTGTTAAGTTAGGCTTACGAGTTTTTTGCCACATTAGGGTAAAAAAAAATGTTCTCATATTATTTTGTAAATAGTTTTTAATTTTGTAAAAATAGTTGTAAGTGTAAAAGGATTTTTGTATATATGTAACCAAAAAATATAATGTAGCAATATGTAAATATATTTTGTGTTTAAATATAAAATTTTTAAAAATTTATGTTTTTTTTCAAAAAATTTCTAAAAAATAAAATATTTTTACATTTAAAGCGTAAATTGTTGTGTACCATATAATTTTCCCCCACTTTTTCCTTATTTTTTTTGTCACATTTTTTATCCTCCGCTCGGAGCATCGCGTACAAGCTCGTCGATCGCGATGCTCTCGCTGCGGAATTGTAATAAGCTCAGACATGCGGGATAAGTTTATGCCCACCGCGGCGCGCAAATCAGCTGATCGACGGCCGCGGTGATGTTCGCTCGCGCGAGCGTTTGCGGGGACACGCTGGTGCGCGCGTTCGCCGCCGCCGCTGCCGCCGCCGCCGATGATTAGCTTATTCCCCCCTCCCGCCCCTCTCCTACTCAAATTATTCTTTTTGAAGTCACGCACGGAATTCGAGTCAATCATTTCGCAAAATGGACGTGCGCTGGAAACATCCCTGGACGTCGATCGTGTGTGGTCCCACCGGTTGTGGGAAGACGATCTTCGTGAAAACCTTTCTCCGTCAATTATCTCACATGTCTGACGTACGTTTCGAGAGTTTTGTTTTACTACGCCGAGTGGCAGGAGGCTTATCGTCAATTACAATACGACGCGCGCGAAGAAGCAACGGTGAAGAAAAATATAATTGAATTTCGCGAGGAATTGCCACGTCCGGAAGATTATTCCGCCGATCCGCTTTCCCCTAAATTGGTGATAATCGACGATCTTATGAGAGAATCGTCATCGAGCGACGCAATCGTGGATCTCTTTACCAAAGGCAGTCATCATAAGAATCTCAGCGTAATTCTCATCTCGCAAAATCTTTTTCATCAGGGACGCGGGCAACGCGATATATCGCTCAATGCAAATTACATCGTGGTTTTCAAGAATCCTCGCGATCGTGCGCAAATTCGTCATTTAGCGCGTCAAGTCTTTCCCAACGATCCAAAGTTTCTAGAAGAGGCGTACTACGACGCCACGTCAAGACAGCACGGGTATCTACTGCTCGATTTGAAACAATCGACTCCGGACGAATATCGATTTCGTACGTGTATCTTTCCCGACGATACGGCACATTTCGTCTACGTACCGCGTAGATCATTTTCCAACGGCTACGTATAAAAGACGCGCACTAGCGCTCACGCTGGTCAGTCGTGTAATTTTCTTGCGATGGAAAAGAAAGAAAATAACGCGAAATCAGACAGAGCGACGAAAAACGCCAGACGCTCGATCGGAAAGAAAAATACCTGTCTTCTCGAGGCGTTGTTGTATTTGAACAAAAATCAACGCGCGACCTTCTTACGGACCGCTGACGATAAATTAATACGGTGTATCAGCGAATGCGTTTTCAACACGCTCAAAGGTAACGTTCCGCTCGAACGACGTGAAAAAAAGCGATTGAGCAAACACAAAGCGACGCTGCGACGCATTGCGTCAAAAGGCAGTAATTTGAAGACTAAAAGAAAGCTATTGGTACAACAAGGTGGATTCTTACCTTATATTATCGGTCCTATATTAGCCGCCTTACTGTCACGAATTATCGGCGGTAGAGATTAAAACGCTCGTTATGGAAAGGGCAAAGAAGATGGTTTTGATTACTACGGAAAATCTCGAAAGAATGCAGCGTCAATTATCGCAACAAACGCTCCCCACCGCGTTTGCCGCCGTCGGTAGCGAACGAACGATGGAAAACAGCGAAAATTCGGAGAACGCCAATATTTCCGTGCGTACACCGGGAACACCTCTATCGCGACTCGATGCGGAGATGAGTCTCATTCTTAATTCACCCTTACCACTCGACGTCGGGGAGAAATGGAAAAAATATAAAGAGGCACTTTGGCGATATCTTCATTTTGTTCGCGTAGCGCGAAAGCGAAATTGGGACGCGCGCAACGATGAAGGGGATGAAAATGCGGACAACGACAATAACGACGTCGATGACGATTACGAAACGACGATAACGCGCGATCTCGAATCGGCTTCACACTCTAGCGGTATTATGGCGAAAAATGACGTCGCGGCCGCCGTCACTGCTGCTGCTGCTCCTGCTACCGTCACGTCAAACGAGCGTAATTTTGTTATGTCGAAAAGCAGTAAAAGAATACTGGATAGCGTGCCAAAAACTTATCGCGCGAATGCTCGCTTACTGTTAAAGTATTTGTTCGATAAAGCAGTTTCGAGTAGAATTAGCTGGAACGAAGATGGAGTCGTCACTATAGACGGCAGCGTTATAAAAGATTCGAATATCGACGACCTGATAAACGAGGCTATGCGCGAAAGAAAAACCGTGAAAGCAACGGGGAGACTTCAGTTCGCACGATTACTTCGCGTCTTAAACGTCCCCTCGGTACTAGTGAGAAATAAGACATTATTAACCGCTAGTTCTTCGAATATCGCGACATTTCGACCTCTCGGGAGTTCCACAGCGACGGAGACACCGAAAAGTACCGTTGATACGCAGGAGGCGAAGAAAAGACGCTTACTCGATTGGAGTAAACAGAAATGACGGAACTTGAAAAATTCTACTACGATCCACGACATTACGCGGGCTATTCGGCAACGGATAATCTGACGCGCGCCGCTAAACCGAATTTCTCCCGTAACGAAGTCACGCGTTGGCTCGAAACGCAAGACGCTTACACGTTGCATCGTCCATCGCGCAAAAAATTTCCACGGTTGCATTACAACGTGTCGAATATCGACGATCTGTGGGAGGCCGATTTGATCGAGCTCCGAAATCTCAAAAGTTACAACGACGGATATTCGTATCTTCTGGTGATTATAGACGTGCTTAGTAAATTTGTCTGGGTAGAACCGCTACGAGACAAAACGAGTGACGACGGCTTTCCAGCGCGTGCTCTCGAAGAGCGACGGGCGCGTACCGGTATACTTACAAACGGATAAAGGAAAAGAATTTATCGGACGTCCGTTGCAAAAGTTTCTGGAAGAAAACGACATACGTTTTCGCGTGGCCCGTAATCCGAATATCAAAGCTGCCGTCGTCGAGCGCTTCAACAGAACGTTGAAGGAGCGAATGTGGCGCTATTTTACGCATAAAAATACGCGACGCTACGTCGATGTTTTGCAGGATATCGTAAGCGCTTACAATCACACCCGTCATTCCTCCATTAGAATGCAGCCGGCTGTCGTTACGAGAGAAAACGCTCGTGTCGCGCGCGAAAATATAATTCGACGATGGAGAAAGAGCGAAAAAATGAAACGCGCGCGAAAAGCTAAATACAGTGTCGGAGACCTCGTTCGCGTCAGTAGAGCAAAAGCTACCTTCGAGAAAGGATACGAAGCGAGGTGGAGTGAAGAGATATTTCGAATTCAGTGCGTTCTCGAGTGGCGAAAATCACGCGTGTACGAATTGAGCGATTTAGCGGATGAAGTCATAGACGGTATTTTTTACGAGCAGGAATTAGCTAGGGTAGAGAAAAACTTGCAGGAAGAAGAGTTTATCGTCGATCGCGTGATAAAAACCAGGGGACACGGTGCTAATAAACAGGTGTTAGTTAGCTAGCGCGGTTATCCCAGCAAGTTCGACTCTTGGATCCCCGCTTCGAATTTAACTTCTCTTATTTCTCAAGATGAGGGACGACCAATTTCTCATGGTTCTTCCGAGCAATAGCAGCATGCGTTATTTCCCAGAAAATAGAACCTCGTCATTCGTTACGGAATTACCTCAAACTGTACACTTACACGGCGAATGGGAAGTGGCGCTTAGCGAGATTCAATTTCCCAGTACTCTTTTACACTTGCGCTATAAGGAAAATGAAATCCTCTTCTACGATACTAAACCGGAAGAAGAAAAAGAGAAAGTACAGGTGGCGAAAAAAAGCACATTTTGGTTCGGACTTTACAAAAATGCCAGAGAACTTATCTTGGCGATTAATGAAGCATGCAAACAAGCTGACTCGCACTTTTATTTAGATCAACAAGAGAAGACTGGAGGAAAAACCCACATCAGCATTACTTGTAACGCAAGTGAATGCAATCTAATACATCATATGTGCTTTTTCGATACTTTTCTACAAATACTCGGTTTAGGTCATGTTCTTCTCGATAATCCCGAATACTATGGCGAATTTTCTGTCAGACGCTACGCAATTTATCCTTCTTCCAACCAAGCGTTTACCGCAAAATATATTAAACTTGGCTATATTAGCGAAAATAGAGGTGCGCGCGAAACAGCTTTCTATAGTCGTGAACCTTGTAGTTTGCAGCGCGGTATTCCAGATAAAATGTTCGTTTATTGCGATATTTGTGAGCCTTATGTAACAGGTGACGCGCAAACACCTCTTCTCCGAATAGTGCCGGTCGAGAACATACCGCTATAATCACGTGGACGCTTACGGGAACGAATCAGGTGAAACATTTCTCTCCGCTGCATTATATTCCATTACGCAAAACAAATTTCCGCACGATTGAAATAGATATAAAAGATCAACTCGGAAAAAATATACCATTCGAATCCGGGACGCTGACGGTGACATTGCACTTTAGACGTTTCCAGTAACAACGCGGAGTGTTGTCGTCGTCGAAAAAATAAAAAATAATTTCAGTACCATGGACTACGAATATTACGATTCACACCAGAGTGGACGAGGCGGAGGAATTCCAAGAGTTTTCGTCGGAGCACCCTATCAACGAGGTCATGGAATCGGTAGTTTTCTCGGAGGATTATTCAGAAAGGTGCTGCCTTTCCTAAGTAGAGGCGCGCGAGCGGTCGGTAAAGAAGCTTTACGCGCGGGTATCAATGTGATAAAAGATGTCGAAAATAATACACCGTTGAAGGAGGCGCTCAAAACTCGCCTCAAGGAATCGAGTGGAAATCTTAAAAGAAAAGCACAGGAGAAGATAAGCAGCATGATGAAGGGATCGGGGTATAAAGTAACCGCAAAAAATTCAGCGTTTCAGTTTCCCCTCGGCATCCACGACAGTCGCGTCGCAGTTCCTAAACGTCGTCGTCCTCAAACGGACAAAAGAAAATCGTCAAAGAACAAGCAGAGGAAAAGAATAACGATCAAAAAATCATCGAAGAAGAAGAAGACTCGTGCTGTAAACAGAAAGTCATCTACCATCACTGCGAGACAACGTCGTCGTCGAGTCAGCGTCAAGAAACGCAGCGTATCCGACATATTCTCTTAATCGTCGCGCGCGCAAGAATTCAAGGAGCGGAGGAGGAGGATAAGCATGTCTTTTCTTCACACGCATTCGAACGAGTGTTTAAAGAGCGAGCTCGATTTCTTCACATTGCCGTCCACTCAAACTAGTATCGAGAGCTCGCAATGGATCTATTACAAGCCCATAACCTCCCTCGGGGACGACGCACCTATAGAATTCGTCATACCCGGTCACGGAGAAGACTACCTGGACCTCACGCACACCATGTTGAGTCTTCGCATACGCGTAGAAACTTCTCCCCTAGCAGGCGGCGGTGGCGACGGCCAAACAAGTACACCAGGCGGAAGCGCGTTCAAAGTAGGCCCTGTAAATCATTTACTGCATTCCATGTTCAATCAAATCGACGTATATTTCAATCAAAAGCTCGTCTCGCCTCCAAACAACGCCTACGCGTACCGCGCGTACATAGAGGCGTTGTTAAATTATTCTTCACCCGCAAAAACTTCCCATCTGACCTCTTGTCTGTGGGACATGGATACCCCCGGGGCCCCGGACTCATGGACGCACTCGTAGATTTGGAAGCACCAAATCCGGCTCTCGTGAGACGCGCTCGTTACATTCACGAGGGACACGCGCTAGATCTCATAGGTCATCTTCATTGCGACGTTTTCAATCAGGATAAATTTTTAATTAACGGTGTGGAGGTTAGAATGAGACTCGTTCGTTCGAAGGATTTGTTTTGCCTTATGGAAAATCGATCGACGTCGAAAATACGCATTTTAGACGCCAGTCTGCTAGTGAGAAGAGCAAAAATAAGTCCTGGCATTTTACTCGCGCATGCGAAAATGTTGAGCCAAACTACCACCAAATATCCCCTCACGAGAGTCGAAGTTAAAACATTTACGATTCACGCGGGTCTCGTAGAAGAATCGATAGACAATGTAATACTCGGTCAACTGCCGAAACGGATAATAGTCGGTTTTGTCGATAACAGAGCGTTCAACGGCGATAGAAAATTAAACCCGTTTAATTTCAAAAACTATGGTATAAATTTCTTTTCGCTGTACGCCGACGGTATACAAATTCCCAGTAGACCGTTACAGCCGAGCTTCTCGAAAGACGAGCCGCTCTACGTCGAAGCTTATCACACTCTCTTTTCGGGAACCGGTATACACTTTTTGAACGAAGGTAATTCTATAAGTAGAGAAGATTACGCCGAAGGATTCACACTTTTCGCCTTTGATCTTACACCCGACTTATCAGCCAATTTTGCCGGCCATTGGAATCTTGTGAAACATGGCAGTTTACGACTGAAAGTGCGATTTGAAACAGCACTTACCACAACCGTTAATTGTATCGTTTACGCCGAGTTCGATAATGTTCTAGAAATCGACTCCTCTCGTCAAATCATCGTCGACTTTGCCGGTTAAATGAC
Organism: Temnothorax ravouxi; assembly: GCA_030770255.1. NCBI lineage: Eukaryota > Metazoa > Arthropoda > Insecta > Hymenoptera > Formicidae > Temnothorax > Temnothorax ravouxi. Next base: position 14,023 of record JASTWP010001578.1, read on the forward strand.
AAATGTCGAAAAATAATATTTCACAGCTTTACACGGTACATGCTTTATTTTTACCCCACCACACACTACATATTTTTCCCATCACCATTTTCCTGCGTAAAGTCCTGCGAAAAGAGAGAGCGAGAGATTCAGTTTCACTCGAGACACGGACGTCGACGCTTTGCTTGAAAAAATAGAGAGTGCATTTTGAACTATGGATCTGGTCATCGACATACAAGGTTTCCGCGATGTCAACGGAAAGTTTATTCCGAAAGAAGTCGCAGTTGTCGCGAATAACGCAGCGATCGCCGGACACTGGATTATGACGCCTCCCTATCCATTTGACGATCTACCCGAAAAGTCAAGACGTGAGAATAACTGGCTTTCGCGAAATTATCATGGAATCAAGTGGTTCGATGGTGAAACCAATCTCAAATGTTTCACGCTACAACTGCGAGAAATTACGCGAAAAGTACGCTACATCTACTGCAGAGGTGTGGAAAAGGCTCGTTACTTGAGACAACTACTTTTCAGAAACATATATAATTTGGAAGAAATTTGTCCACCGTTCAAAAGTTTACCGGAGGCCCGAGAGTACAGTCAACGCTGCTCACATCACGGATTTCGTGTTTCGACTACGGACAAAATTGCTTGTGCGTTACGTAACGCTTTCAAATTGAAACACTGGTTAGTCTTGCGAGACAACAGCGAATGCAGTAGCAGCAGCATCGACTCGAACTACGATATTATAAATCTCTCACACGTAAATTTGAACACAAGCGACGACGACGACGAGGGTGAAAAAACCGACGGTGACATTGCTATAGAAATAAAACAGTTGCAAAAAAATAACGAGACAGAAGAGAAAGAAGAAGGAGAAGTAGCAAAAGCCTATTATTCAGTAGCGGGCGTAAGAAAAGAATACATCTTCAATAACGAGCCGATACATCCGTCTCCATCCAAGAACACTAGTGCGACAACTCCAAAAGAGGTAAACTCCGAAATTATACAAATAATTCCTCTCGTGCGAACACCGTCTCGCTGTGTAAAAAATGAACTCGCTAGAAATCTTACATGCGTTGCATCATCTCAGTGTCAGATATGCGGGCGTCTATCCTGCCGACAGACTGCCGAGGGTGTGGACGAGGTCGACAGCCATCGTCGCTAACACGGACGATCACGATCGGCCCGGTCAACATTGGGTTGCTTTTTACATCGACGAACAAGAAGTAGGAACGTATTTCGATAGCTACGGACTGCCACCTTTGGACTCCAGATTCCTCTTACGCCTTCGTCGGAATTCCACTACGCATCGATGGAACACCACGACGCTACAAGGAACGGTCTCTCAAACTTGCGGACAATACTGCTGTGTATTTTTATATTTTATGTGTAGCGGTTATAATCTTTGCCAGTTTCTTAATCTGTTTAGCGACAATTGCGAACGCAATGATCGCTTGATTGTAAAATTATTTCGTAAAATTTTTCTTCATAATAAAAGCGCATGCGTAAAACCTCACGTTGAATGCTGCCATGTTCAGGCGTGTACTTTTAAGAATAATTAAAAAAATACTTATTCTCCCGTATCAATGTATTATTTTATGTAATAAACATTGTATCTTCAACCCCCTCGTCTATTTATTCATTCCTTTTTTCTCTTACGTTAAAATAGTTGCATCACGTCATAAAACTGAACCTGTCCGTTCCTGTTTTACACCCTCATTTCCTCTGGAAATAAGTCTCACGTATTTGTTTATTTTGAAAACTCTTTATCCAGACTCAAGTTCTAAAAACACGGTCATAAATCATGAAAATTATTCTCTAAAAACGACATATGCGCGTCACGTCACAAAACGAACCTGTCCGTTCCTGTTTCCCCTCCCCTCGAGGCAAAACACACTTGAAAATTCCAATTTCCGTTTTCGGCATCTTAGCATTATATCATTTTTGAGCTTAGCGTCGTCTACCACGTGCTCCCGCCAAAATGGCGCTGGTCGGCTTTTCCGCTTTTACCGCGTGACTTCAGCGTCGTCCACCACGTGCAGGCCCAAAAACACGCTGGACCCTTTAAGCGGGAGAGCCAATCAGACGCTGGGTAGGTATGGGGTATCCAATCAAAACGCGCTATTTAGTTACTATTTTAAATCCGACATATTTGTTTTGTTGTCGTCCACGCCACGTGCATTCTCGAAAAAGTCACTAGTCACTAGACGTCCTAGGCGCAAGAGCCAATCAGACGCTGAATAGGTATGGGGTATCCAATCAAAACGCTCCATTTGAAGCCGCCATTTTTAACTCCTACTCTTCCACCACGTGCTACCCCCTCAATGCAACCAGACACCCTAGGCGGGGGAAGCCAATCAGACGCTGAGTAGGTATGGGGTATCCAATCAAAACGCTCCATTTAATTACATCGTTACCCCCACTCCTCTTACGGCAGCCAATCAGAGCGCTCCGAGGTCACGTGGTCAGACCGTCTGGCCACGCCCCTGGCGCTGGCGGGGTCGGTGGAGGGGGTTTGTTTTGACGCCCCATACCTACCTATTTACTACTTGTGTGTGTGTGTGGGGGGGGGGGCAGAGATAAGGACCCCACGGTTCGTCACTCCCGCGGTAGTTAACGACTCCAAACCCTCTCTGCTGTGTGTGTGTGTGTGTGTGTGTGTGTGTGTGTGTGTGTGTGTGCGTGCGTGCGTGCGTGCGTGCGTGTGTGCGTATCCGGCCAACTAAGGCAAGACCGGGATGGGAACACTGGTGTATGTGAAGGAATAAAAACACTGATTATTTTATCATTCCTTCACATACACCAGTGTTCCCATCCCGGTCTTGCCTTAGTTGGCCGGATACGCACACACGCACGCACGCACACACACACACACACACACACACACACACACACACACACACACAGCAGAGAGGGTTTGGAGTCGTTAACTACCGCGGGAGTGACGAACCGTGGGGTCCTTATCTCTGCCCACACACACACACACACGCGCGCGCGCGCGCACACACGCACGCACAGGAACGCGCGTGCCCGTGTGAAGCCTTATCTTTCTTTTATTGTCGCCGTGGGCCCTAAAAATGTTCAAATGATCATAACTCTGCGAAAAAAATCGTACAGACCTCGGTGACATCGCGTTGTTTTCGTCTCGGAAAGCCCTTTTGAACGAACCCTCACTCAACCCCACATGCCATTTAAGATTTTTTGGCTCCTCCCTACCCCGTCCCCCGGGGGTGTGGAGGTGGGTGTTTTTATGGTTAATTAATAGACTTTGTGATCCCATTGTATCCCTATAAATTTCAATCCTATATTTCAAACCGTTTACAAATTATTTAGGTGGCCCCGAACTTTCGGAAGGCACTGTATAATACACGTACGTATATGTATAGATATATATGTCTTTTAATATGTTGCAGTGCCACCTTGCAGCAATGTTGCTGCATTTTACGCTGCAAGTGCAATGTGGCAATATTGCTGCAATTTTACGCTGCAAGTGCAATGTGGCAAGATTGCTGCAAGATTGCTGCAATTTTACGCTGCAAGTGCAATGTGGCAATATTGCTGCAAGATTGCTGCAATATATCGTGCTGTTAGGGTTAGAAACATTGTAATTTAAAATTAAATTATAATAATATAATTTTAAAATAATAATTTAATAATAATATTGATAATAATAACACTAAATATGATTATTTAATATATGTTATTAATATATTTTATTAATATAGTATATTGTGTTACAAGTGCGGAAAGTTGGCTATTGGTTACGAGCGCGGGTAGGCGCACGAGCCGAAGGCTTCACCCCCCCCCTCAATAGGAGAAATGGAACGGGGGTTCGGGGGAGCGAAGCCCCCCCGAGTCGAAAGTTAGGCGCAGGCGGGGAGGGGGGCGCAGGCAGGGAGGGGGCGCGGGGGGAGCCCCTCCCCCCGCCTATGATAAAGCAACGTTTATTTCAGGAGCAAACATGATGTTAGGTTTTCGCCGGCTCGTAGCTCGAGGGAACGGCACCGGCACATGCCGGGATGCCGGGCTTTCCGACGATCCGCGTTTCGTTCCCGGAAGACGCGATCCCGACGACGCGACGGACGACTTATAGATTGTCCTGGCGTGTGAATCCGCGCGACATACGTGCACACACATACACACCCGCTACGCGACTCTTCGATAATTTCGGGTACACGGAAAATTTTACATTGAGTCGGTCTCGGTTTCTGGCGTTTCTGAGGTTATGTCTGATGATAAAGCAACGTTTATTACAAGAGCAAACATGATGTTAGGTTTTCGCCGGCTTGTAGCTCGAGGGAATGGTACCTGCACGTGCCGGGCTTCCCGACGATCCGCGTTTCGTTCCCGGAAGACGCGACGGACGACTTATCGATCGTCCTGGCGTGCGAATCCGCGCGACACACGTGCACACACATACACCCGCTACGCGACACGCGACTCCTCGACGATTTCGGGTACACGTCATACACGAACAATTTTACATTGAGTCGGTTCGGTTTCTGCGAGTGACATGTGAGTAGCTGTTAGGTTAGGTGTGTGTTGGGAAGAGGCGAAGTGGCGGTATTTTCGGTAGTTGTTTTCTGTGTGCGCTGCGAGATGGCGTTGATACCCGTTAGCTATGGCTTGAACCCGTGCGCTATGAGTTTTAGAACACGGTTTTCCCGTTAACTATGACTTTGGATATGACGCGTGTGCAATATTTTGTAGGTGGATGTTGGCAAATCGTTACTTTCCGCACAGAAAACACACACGCAAAGTGCTACTTTGCATGCACGTGTAATACAAAATAATATTAATTAATTAATAATTTAATATTAATTTAATAATATTAGGTTGTCAGAAGAGCAGTTGGTCCTATTCTTGAGTCTAATAATAATAATAATAATGGAGGTCATCCTAATGTACCTTTGGAAAAAGCAATATTGTCAACTGTTTGGTTACTAGGAAATCAAGATTCTTTTCGAGAAGTTAGTAATCTATTTAACTTAAGCCCAAGTACTGTACATAAATTATTTTACGATGTATGCGGTGCTTTGTGTAATATGATAAATGAACACCTATACTGGCCAAATCAGGCAGAATTCCAAAATATAAGACGAGAATTTAACGAGCTCAGAGGACCAAATGGTTTCCCAGACGTGATATGTGCAGTTGATGGAATGCATATAGAAATTCCAGCTCCAAAAGATGATGCTATGAGTTATTATAATCGAAAAGGATTCCATTCGATTCTTTTACAAGGGATGCGCGATGCAAAATGTAAATTTATTGACATTTTTGTTGGATGGCCTGGTGCAACTCATGATGCTCGAATGTGGAGAGAAAGTCCAATTGGTCAGGCACTTGCAGAAAATCCAACACTTATACCAGAAGGAGCTCATATTTTAGGAGATTCTGCATACGCTTTAACCCCTTATTTATTAACACCATTCCGTGATAATGGGCATTTGTCTCAAAGGCAAAAGTTTTACAATAAAAAATTAAGTTCAAAGAGAATTGTCATTGAGCAAGCATTTGGAAGACTAAGATGTAGATTTAGAAGATTAAAATATTTAAATATGTCTCTTATAAACGAAATGAAAATAGTTGTTATTGCTGCTTGTGTTCTGCATAATATTTGTATCCGATGTAATGATGAAATCGATTTAAGTGACGACGAACCTGAAAATGAGGATGAGAACCGGAATGAAGACAATGCCATTTGTGAAGCGGGTAATGACAAAAGAAATAGAATTGCCGATATTCTGTGGACAAATAGAAGATATGAATAAATTATTTTTATTAATATTATAACATTTCGTAAGTATGTAACAGGTACATTACAAGTATTGTCAATAAAGTGAAGTATTTTCAACAAAATACATTAGTATATATATTTTTTCAATATATGACAACATATTTAACAGTCATAAGTACGAATCTCTTAACATAAAATATAAAGATGTCTTAATATTATAAGAACATATCGAAACGGGACACCACGTCCTAAATCAGAACATAAAATTTCATTACGATATCTTTTGGACATTATATCAAAAGTCATATAAGAAGTCTTTATGCCCCGATTTTGAATGTGGTGTTATTTGGATAACATTTTATAATATACAAAAAAACGTTAGAATTATATTGAAACATTTAAGAACAAAAAAATAAATTGTATTTAGATCATATTTGACTTAATGACAAAAAATGTAAATATTAAAACATAAGACATCTGAGACCAAACAAAAAATCCAACTTGATCTAGTAAGATCATACTTAACTTTAAAAAACATAAGCATTAGCATTAATGCGGGGTCTACAATAGCAGTCTTAAAGTCGTACGTCGTAGAAATTGACTAATCACAGTTGAAGTTCAGAAGAATAATAATCGATTGTAATTGGTCAATTTCTACGATGTACGACTTTAAGACTGCTATTGTCGACCCCGCATAAAAGGCATCTAAGACATCTAAGAACAAAAAATACGAAAACTTTATCTGTGAGATCAGGATATTGATCATGAAACTTTTCTAAAGTGAAAGAAAAGTAAAAAAAAAGTAACGTTGCACGTAACAAATAAACATATTTAAGTTTTTAATATATTGACATCTTATTTGGCATGTAAAATATTATGAAAGTTTTTAAAATGTTTATGGAATTTATATTATGTAGTGCGATTTTGTTGTAAATCTTTCAGGACACTAACAAGATTGTTTATCGCTTCAATTTTGTCTGTTGCAATTTTTTTTTATCTTCCCAAATTTCTTTCTTTAATTGTAACGATTGTGATTTCTTTTCTTCGACAAGTCGTAACATTTCTTCTTGAAATTGGATTTTCTCTTTCTTTAATGTCCTTCTTTTTTTTGTTGGTAAAATATTTTCTTGGATATCTACCTAAGTCTCTTCCTGATATGTGCCAGCTGAGTCATCCTTCAAGGTAAGTGTTTCCGGTTTAAAAGTTGAACCCAGGGATTCCTTTGGAGGATTTACACTCTTTTTCTCCGCAAAACTTTATACATTTGATGGAAATACTTCCAAGTGATGGCACTTTTGCCTGTTTTTTTCAATTTACTAACATTTTGATTGTAAGTAACTTGGAGATTTTTCCACTTGTTGACCAGATCATTTTTTGTTACTTTGTAACCTTTTTCTTCAAAAACTTGAACAATTAAATTCCAATATGGTGTCTTTCGGCTATTTGGTTTTCAAACTTGTCATTCATACTAACTAAGACGTTGTTCAAGTAAAAGCTGTATTTCTGCGTCTGTCCAACTCTCTTTAGTGGCATCTAAAATTGAAATAAAAAAAATTATTTTACGTATAAAACTCATAAATATAATACTTATGTATATCTTAGGAACTCCAAAAAAACTGCCACAGTTAATTTCTTTTATTATATTTGTGTTCAAATTTTTTTAATTTTAAAAAAATAAAAGTTTAATTCAGTTTGCCAATCATTTACAATAAAAATAATATAATTTAGTTTCTTCATTATTTACCTTCTTTATCTATAGAATTTGAGTATGAAAGTGAAGATGGAACAGTAGCAAGGAAATACTTTACCAATTGATGTTTTAGTTTTGTTACTAATATTTTATACTAATATTATAATAAGCATTTATTATTATATCTACATTGAAATCTAAATATTGTTATTTTATAATTATTGTACATACCTTGTTACTCGGGGGGGGGTGTTAATTCGCCCCGGACTTGCGATTGGTCTAATTTACGTGATTCTCGAAGGACCAGAGGGACCGTTCCCTCACAAGGTTTAAGAATAGCGAACGTGCGACTCACCGGTTCGTTGCCCCGGCCTCTCGTTGGTGATGGTCGGCCGCCTTCCGCGGTCCTTCCTCCGTCTCGCGCGTTCTCCGGTGCAAGACGTATCGGGCCGGCAAGCACACAAGCGATATTACAAGCAGGAAGGCAGGCAGGGCACAATAGCATCAGGCGAGGCACGCAGGATCACACAAGGCAGGCAAACTACTCCGAGCTCGGGGCGGAATGATTCGCTATTTGTTATGCGTGAATGAGACAAGGCACGTTTTCTTGCTCGAGACGAATATATGGGGCCGGGACCACTTCCATGAGGCGATTGAATGTTCGGCTCTCTTCCGGCTCGCGCACCTGCGAAGTAGCGGGGGCCAAGCGAGTACCGAATCCATGTATTAGGCGTGCCACCCGCAGGCTGGCAGCACGAGTCGGTGAGTCACGCAAGTAATTACCGCGGCCCGCCGACGTTTTGCGCGCGTACTTAACTCTATGAACCTTAATGCTAACACAAAATAAGAATGTAATATGACAAACATACCCGGAGTGTTACTTCGCGTCTTCTAACTTATATCTCCCGTATATAACGAACAAGAGTTCAAAGACATTGAGCAATGCGAATGACGAATATTACGTTAATCGTGCATGTATTATTACTCGCAGCTCGCGGATACATTTGTCCAACGCTGTTTTCATATGTACACTTAAAACTACGGAATCTAAACGCGACTATTTACAAGTGAGCGCCAACCATGCCGCCCACCAAAATACAACGCCTTGTATTTTCTATATTACTCGGAGTCCGCGGCCCGTAGTGCGTCCATCGGCAAGAGGCACAGCTTCACCAAGGGACGCGAGATCGAGCCGTCCGCCGCCCGCACAGTGGCGACACGCGGGACGCCATCGCTACCGAGGTGTAGCTCTTCTACCCGGCCGCGTTTCCAACGCAAGGGGGACGCATTGTCGTTCTTAATCAGGACCAACGCGCCCACGGCAAGCGGGTTGGCTGAGAGCCACCATTTGGGACGCTGCTGCAGAGTGTGAAGGTACTCCTTGTGCCAGCGCCTCCAAAAGTCCTGGTGCATACGTTGCACCAGCTGCCACCGGCCCAAGCGACCCGTCGGCAGCGGAGTCAGGTCGGGCGAAGGGACGGCCACGAGGGGCTCCATAGTCAAGAAGTGTCCGGGGGACAGGACCTCCAGATCCAATCGATCGGTGCTCAACGGACAGAGAGGGCGAGAGTTCAGGACGGCCTCGATTTGGGCGAGGACCGTCGTAAACTCCTCCAACGATAGGGTTTGATCCCCCACCACTCGTCGGAGGTGGGTTTTGAAAGATTTGACGTTCGAATCCCAGAGGCCCCCGAAGTGGGGCGCAGAGGGCGGATTAAAAGACCACCTTATCCTTTCCCGCTCCGCTGCGTGGCACATGTGCTGTTCAAGCTCGCGCGCTGCTCCCACAAAATTCGTGCCGCAATCGCTGTACAGAAGTGAGCAGCGTCCGCGACGGGCTACGAAGCGTTGCAGCGCAGCGAGAAAAGAATCAGTGGATAGTGAAAGAGCGACCTCCAAGTGTTTCGCCTTAATGGTGAAACAAACGAACAAGCATACATATGCCTTGAAGGAGGAAACTCCCCGAGCCCGGCGGGGGACGAGGGAGAACGGCCCCGCGAAATCCACGCCGCTGATGGAAAACGGCTTGACTGCATTTACCCGTTCGGCCGGGAAATCGGCCATAGGAGGCTGAAGGGCACGAGAGTCTGCTCGGAAGCATCTGTAGCAATCGGCTAAGACGCGACGAATTGCGTGATGCACTCCGATTATCCAGAACCGCTGCGCGAGCAGATACTGAAGCACGCGTCTACCCGGGTGCAGATGCGTATGGTGTGTCTGCTCGATGACGAGCTTTGTGAGTCGGTGTTTGCTGGGGAGGAGCGTGGGGTGCTTGGCATCGAAAGTCAGCCCGGAATGGATGAGCCTGCCGCCCACCCTAAGAATGCCCGTTGCGTCAAGAAAGGGAGCGAGTCTAATAAACGGCTTGGGCAACCTCCTCCCGTTTCGAAGTTGATCAATTTCTTCCCCGAAAGAAATCGATTGAACGAGTTTAACTATGACGAACAGCGCCGATTGCGCTTTGAGTTGATCCACGGCCAAGGTCGCGGGTACCGGCCTGGCCCTGGACCGACTGGAGAATCTTACAATATACGCGACGATCCTACAAATTTTATCTAACGACAAAAATCTATCTAGTAACGGAAGGATCGAGTGAGGTGAATCGCAGGCGACGAGAGCCACGATCCGCTCCTCCTCGCACGGAAGAGCCTCCTTATCGAGAGTCTGATCAGCGCGAGGTTTAAAGTCGAGGAGCCACTCGGGGCCCCTCCACCACAGGGTATTTGTTACGAGCTCGCGAGGGGAAAGCCCGCGTGAGCAGTGATCGGCGGGGTTGAATTCGGTGGCCACATGACCCCAAGCCAATACCGGTGTCTTGTCTTGGATTCGAGCGACGCGATTGCGAACGAAGATCTTCCATCGGTGCGAGGAGGAGCGGATCCAACACAGCGTCACCCTGGCATCGGACCAGGCGTACTCGGCGTCAATCTCAATGTGCCCCCGCAGTACACGACGGACGTAGGCGAGCAGATTCGCCAGAAGTAACGCAGTGCAGAGCTCCAGGCGAGGGAGTGAGATAGCGCGCAACGGCGCCACCTTTGACTTGGCACAGAGCATCCCGACCCCGGTTTCCGACGGAGTGATCGTGCGGAGGTACACGACCGCCCCTGTTCGCTCGCGTCACAGAAGCCATGGAGTTCGCGTCGGATGTCGTCGCCCGCGGGAAAGGTACGAGGTATCCGCAGGGAGGCCAGCGCGTCGAACTCCGCCTTGTAGCGTTCCCACTGACGGCGGACCTCTGGGGGAGGTTCGTCGTCCCACTCGAGCTTTAAAGTCCACAGCCGTTGGATTAAGCGTTTCGCGGTGAAAGTCAATGGCGCCAAAAATCCTAACGGATCGAATATGCGCGCCACCTCCGACAATATTGTTCGCTTCGTGCATTCCCGCGTCAAAGGGTTTAGCTGAAACCCGAAGCTATCGGAATGGGAGTGCCAACGGAGGCCCAGAACCTTAAGCGCTTGATCGTCGGCCGACTCGAAAGAAAGTGTCTCCCGGCTGCAGATCCCCGAGTCGAGGCCCCTCAACGTGGCGGGGTGGCTACTTGCCCACTTCCGCAACTCGAAACCGGCGCTCCGGAACAACTCGAGCAGCTGATCGCGGAGGGCGATAGCTCGCTCGACAGTGCGTACGCTGACGACGACGTCGTCCACGTAGAAGGATTCGATCAGCGTCGCATACACCAGGGGGTACTTATCTCGATTGTCGTAAGCTAATTTGAGTAGGCAATAAATTGCTAGAAACGGAGAGGCCGCGGTACCGAAGGTGACCGTAGTGAGCAAGTAGTCGAGAATCGGGTCCGACTCCGAAAAGCGCCAGACGATCCGCTGATAATTGCGATGTTCCGGGTGGGTCCGAATCTGCCGGAACATTTGCTTTACGTCTGCGGTAATGGCCACCGGCTCAGCGCGAAAGAGCAACAGAACCGCGACGATGTCGGGCTGCAATTTCGTGCCGCTGAGCAAGGTATCGTTTAGCGAGAGCCCGTTCGGGCACCTTGACGAGGCATCGAACACGACGCGAAGTTTCGTGGTCGCGCTATCCTGCTTGTGCACGGCATGATGGGGCAGATAGTACACGCGCCCGTCCGCGGGGAAGGGATCGCTCGCCAGCTCCATGTGGCCGCTGTCTAAATAGTCTTGCATGAATGCATTATAGCTGTCGCGGAGCCCCTCATTCGACCTGAAACGACGCTCGAGCGCGCGTAGGCGATTGACGGCTATCGGGCGAGTATCCACGAACGTGGGGAGGTCCGAGACGAACGGGTAGGAGACTACGAAGCGACCTGAAGGGTCGCGATAAGTGGTTTGGTCGAATATCTCCCTGCAACGCCGATCCTGATCGGAGCAAGGAACGGATTCGGGAACTTCCTCTAACTTCCAGAACTGCCCCACCGCGGCGTCAATCGATTCGATAGTGGTGGCGAAGGAGTGCACGGATTGCATTTGCAGCGACGGGGATACCGCGCCCATCAATACCCAACCGAATACCGTATTAAAGGAGCCCGGTTCTCCGGTTTTACCGGTACGTCAATCGTCACGTAACACGGACACGAACGATTCCGCCCCCAGGAGGATATCAATAGAGCCGGGTGAATTGAATTCCGGATCCGCGAGCGGCAGACCCCGCAAATGCTCCCACGGTTTGGAATCGACCCGGTTGCTAGGCAGGGGCGAGGTGATACGGGGAAGGACGGTGGCTTCAACTGGGAATCGAAAGTCGGGTTTACCCCGTACTCTAATAACGAATGAGGTGAGGCCCCTCGTGGTGGCGGCCCTTGTTTCGCCAACGCCCAACACCGCCGCCCGATGCCTCGTCCGCGCAAAGCCGCCCCGCTGCAGGCAACTTTCGGTGACGAAATTCGCCTGACTCGCGCTATCGAGCAGTATGCGGACCGGGAAGGCGATGCCGCGAGCGTCGAGCGCCTCCGCCCGAACGGTCGACAGCAGGACTACGCGATTCGAAACGCTAGTCAAGGAGACGATCGGTTTATTGCCCGTATCCGCCGAGTCCGCCGGGTTGTTTACGACCGGAGTGACCGCCGAGGCGGTCGCGAGCGATGGGACGGTGGCCTGCCCGAAGTGCAGCAGCGAGTGATGCTTGGCGCCACACTGCCGGCAGGTGAACGGGCTAGAGCAATTGTTCAACGTATGTCCCGGGCGGAGACAGTTGAGACAGAGTCCCTTTTCGCGAGCGAAGTCGTGCCGTTCCTTGGCCGAAAGCGGTAGAAAAACGGGGCACTTAGCCAGTAGGTGCTGCTCAGGGCATTTAGGGCACGCGGCGTTTTGAACCACAAGCGATGTGGTCGGCGGGGCCTTCTTTGCCGGCTGCGATTTTGATTTGTTTGACTGAGCCGAACCCGACACCGACGCGAGGACCGTACAATATCCCGTCAGGAACTTGGTCAGTTGATCATACCGCGGCGACTCCACGGTCATGTGAGCCGCTTTGAATTTTTTCCGGAGCGTAGGGGTGAGCTTTTCTAGGAGATGGTTGAGTAGCATAAAGTCCCACGCTTCGACGGGATAGTCCAGCATACTCAGGGCGCGCGTGTTTTTCGTAAACACGTCTAATAACGCGCGGAGGGACTCGGCGGAATCCGTAACCAGGCTTGGCGTGTATAAAGGCGCGCCAGTACTGCGTTGCGAGTTTGCGTCTGCTTGGTAACGCTTCCGAAGCGCGTTGTAAGCCACTCCGTAATTCTCCGCGGTCAAGGGCAGATTCTTTACCACGCCCAGAGCCTCCCCCGATAACGAAGCTAACAAGTACTGATATTTCTCAATATCGGATACGCCGCGATTCTCGTGGATCGCCTTATCGTAAAGCGCGATGAAGGATGGCCACTTGTCGAGTTCACCGTTAAACTGAGGAAGGGCGATCTTTGGCAGTTTGATCGCAGAGTGATGCACCGGCGGCGCCCCTCGCGAGGGCTCGCCGATCTCCCGCGGGGGGGCAAAGATTTCGTAACGCCCGATCACCGCGAAGCGCATCTTATCGAAATCGCCACGAATCGTTACGAATTCCTCGTCCGTCGCGTCCTGGATTATTTGGAGGTGTGCCTCCTCGAAATCCTGAACCAATTGGGTCACCGTCGGATAACGAACGAGAAAGGTTGGCCGCATCGTCGCGTTGTCTACCGCGAGCATCGAATATTGGTGGATCTCTTGCATGCGCCGTATGCAGAGCTCGCGCCGTGCTTTGCTGCCCCGAGGCATGTTGAAGTCGGAGTAAATTAGGTACTTGTTTCGAGTTGAAGGCCGTTTGTGAAACGCGCGGCACAAATATTATTAGGTTCGTTAGTCGTTAGCGAAAGTTAGGTACACAACGAGTATGCGAACGGAAGAACGACTCCGAAATTCGACGGAATTCACGGGGCGGCAGCCCGCACAACAACGCAAGAAATATGTCTCGCTCCGGAATGCGAGAGCCAAACAAGCGAACCGTGAGCGAATAAGTATACACCGTGCCGCTCGCCAAGGTCGAGGGGGGCGGACGGCTCAAGTTCGAAAACAAGGATCGACGGCGAGGGAATATTCGCGAATATTCGATCGCCCTTTGCGCTTAATAATTTGATGCGAAATCTGCAAGGACGATGCAGAATGAGAGCACACGCACCGATGCCTTTAATTTCTTATGGCTGCGACGATTGCGCAGCGATTAGCGCAATAGAATCGAGGTAATGGCGTGCGCGCGACGAGATGCGAATGATATCCTCGCCGCGACGTGCCGAGTGCGACGACCGGGCGAGAGATATCACGTAGAAAGAGCGTGCACGCCCGATTATTCCGATTTTTATGGCTGCCCAATCATGCAGCGATTAGCGCAAGGAGTCAAGGTGATGGCGTGCGCGCGAATGAGATGCGAGATATATTCGCCGCGACGTGCCGAGAGCGACGAGCGGGCGAGAGTTATCACGTAGAAAGAGCGTGCACGCCCGAGTATTCTCCGTTGCCAAAGGGCTGCAATGAGCTCGGAGTAATGGCGAGCGCTCGAAATGACGAAGCACGCGGGTATATTTGTCGCGACGTGCAGAATGCGACGAGCGGACGAGATATGTCGCGCGAAAGGCACGCGCCGATTCTCCAATTTAATGTCGATATTCAATATGATCGCGTAATAGCACGCGCAGCGAAATTACAATGGTTGTGCGCGGTGTTCGATCGAATCGCGCGAAAGGTCGGTGGAAGTTTCTAGACGCGAAGATCCGGCTCGAAGGACCAATACTCGGGGGGGTGTTAATTCGCCCCGGACTTGCGATTGGTCTAATTTACATGATTCTCGAAGGACCAGAGGGACCGTTCCCTCACAAGGTTTAAGAATATTGCAAGCGATAAAAGCGAACGTGCGACTCACCGATTCGTTGCCCCGGCCTCTCGTTGGTGATGGTCGACCGCCTTCCGCGGTCCTTCCTCCGTCTCGCGCGTTCTCCGGTGCAAGACGTATCGGGCCGGCAAGCACACAAGCGATATTACAAGCAGGAAGGCAGGCAGGGCACAATAGCATCAGGCGAGGCACGCAGGATCACACAAGGCAGGCAAACTACTCCGAGCTCGGGGCGGAATGATTCGCTATTCGTTATGCGTGAATGAGACAAGGCACGTTTTCTTGCTCGAGACGAATATGTGGTGCCGGGACCACTTCCATGAGGCGATTGAATGTTCGGCCCTCTTCCGGCTCGCGCACCTGCGAAGTAGCGGGGGCCGAGCGAGTACCGAATCCATGTATTAGGCGTGCCACCCGCAGGCTGGCAGCACGAGTCGGTGAGTCGCGCAAGTAATTACCGTGGCCCGCCGACGTTTCGCGCGAGTACTTAACTCTATGAACCTTAATGCTAACACAAAATGAGAATGTAATATGACAAACATACCCGGAGCGTTACTTCGCGTCTTCTAACTTATATCTCCCGTAACGAACAAGAGTTCAAAGACATTGAGCAATGCGAATGACGAATATTACGTTAATCGTGCATGTATTATTACTCGCAGCTCGCGGATACATTTGTCCAACGCTGTTTTCATATGTACATACACTTAAAACTACGGAATCTAAACGCGACTATTTACAAGTGAGCGCCAACCACTTGTATTGTTGAAGTTGTTGGTTCTGAGTGTTCTGACATTACAAGCATAGGAGAAGTTGAAGATTGTGTTCATATAACATTTTCAGGAAGTGATGATGGCAGGATTGAAATATATATGTTGTTTAATGATTTCTTAGATGCAAGTGAAAGTCCAGAATTTGTTATCATTGAATTCAAATCAATTGAATTAAAAGCTTGAGGATTGTTGATATCTATAAATTGTGATAGTGCAAAAGAACATAAATATATATAATAAAAAAATCATACAATAGTTATAGTTTAAAGAAAATATAATATCATAAAAATCACTAATTTATATAATCCTATAGGAACAAAAACTGTATTAGGAAATACTTTACAAAGTGATGTTCTAGCTTTATTATTAATATTTTATACTAATATTATAATATGCATTTATTATTATATCTACATCGAAATCTATAAATATTTTTATTTTATGATTATTGTATATACCTTGTATTGTTGAAGTTGTTGGTTCTGACATTACAAGCATCGGAGAAGTTGATGGTTGTGTGCGTATAACATTTTCAGGAAGTGATGATGGCAGGATTGAAATGTTGTTCAATGATTTCTCAGATCTTCCCAAATTAACTGAAGATGAAGTAGCTTTATAGCTAGGAACGACTGTAACAGAATTGTATCTGAGATAAATTCATAAAAACAAATCACAAAAAGTTACTGAATTTGTTTATACAAAACACATTTTTTTCAACAAATTACTTTAAATTTATATTCTTGATAAATGTGTATTTTTAGGTTAATTTAATCGCAAATATGAATTAACAGACTTTATAGTTTTATTGTATTACCCAGTATTACTTACCTTGCATTACTTTTACTTTTGTGGGATCTATTTGGAGGAGTTGTTCTCCACCTTCTTTATTTTGAACTTTTATAACATGACTCATTATTAAATTTTCAGGCAACGCTCAACCGGCTTAATAATGGACACTTTTCACATTCGTTTACGCAGTACTGCGAGCAGAGCATCCAGAGCAGGACCTCCGAGATGGCTGCGCAGATAGGCTGCAGCTATGCTTAAACGAACAACAAACTGCGCTGCAGTCGGTTGTGCAGGCGGAGTAAACGAACGACATCTGCGACATTCTGCGGCAGTCACTGCATAAACGAATGCACCCAAATTGTCTTGTGCAAATTGTACCACGTTTTTTTAAATGGCGCTCTGTTGCTTTTTTGCAATAAGTTAAAATACGAAGTTTGATATATTTCCATGCTATTATTTTAACTATTTGAGTCTTGTGAAGATCTTCATCTCCTGTATTGTCCATTATAGGATGTTCAGGTGTAAACATTTTTTTAATGTTTGGCAATAACGTTTGTATAGTACTCATTACAATGTTAATATTTTGATTCCTATATTCATTTAAAATAAGCTCTAATTTTAAACCATCGAAATTGCTCATTAATACCTGTTCGAGATCAGAATTATGCATATTATTTGTTTTCAATGTGTCTATAAGATTACGCATTGTAGTAATGGTTAGTTCTCGACGACTGTTTGAAATGCACCGGCATTTTCGTGAGAAAGATAGAGCGCTACAGCCATCTATCGTATAACTTTAGTTACTAGAGGTTCCATGAACTCACCACGGCAAAGCAGGTCATGCTTGCATTAGTTAAGGGGATCCTAAAGCCGTCTGTAATACCGGCTTTTTTTCTTAGCACTAATCTTTTAATTGGCTTTATAGAAATGCAAAATTTTTGTCTAGAATTAAAGTACGCATCAAAATCTACGTCATGGTGGTCGAATTTATATCGAAAACGAGAAAAAATTAATATTTTTGTTAATTTTTGGTATATGTGACGACAATATTTGCTTTATACAAAAATTCCACAATAAGTATCCACAAAATTAGACCGGCATGACGTAGAGACAACATGTAAGAACAATATCGTGCAATTGAAACTAAGAATAAAAGCCTACAAAAAAAGATTATTGATAAGGAATGCAAATCCAGAAATTCTAGCCTAGAAAAGAGGTGGAGGAGCAATATGACATGTAAGAATAGTTACGCGATTTTGAAAGAGATGTCGCTGCCGAACATGTCGATAAAGTCATTACATACTAGTGTCTTATCTGTCAGACTCAGAAGAGGTTAGAAACACACGGCCGTCTCGACCGCGTGTTTATAACCTCTTATGACTCTTCCTACGTTTACGCTCCGATGTGTCAATTCCGGAGGTATAAGGCACCATATAACAGTTCTCACCCGAGGACGCCCGAAAAATCCCCCTTACTACGTTTACGCGAGCGTTACTTCTGTAGTAACTTACGATAATTCACTCGTTTACGCGAAGTAAATTATCGTAAGTTACTACAAAATCCCTTTTACGCGAAAGAATTATCGTAAGTTACTACAGAAATAACGCTCGCGTAAACGTAGTCTGACACAGATAGAGACTTGTGCAGAATATGCACCGCAATAAAAAATTTATTTTCTGACAATGTTATGTGACTTGTGATGTTATCAAATAATGTGTCATGAAGAACTCGAGATATGTGATTACATTCTGATAATGACCAACGTACAAATCTCTATCTCATTATTATTCTGCAGCATTTCTTATATGTCCAGCGTTTCTTATGCATTTTACATTATTCTGTATTGTTTATAATGTTTCAATAAGATACATTTCTGGTGTACATTGTACATTGGTTATTTACAAATTAGAATATAATAAGAATAACATCTTTTTCTTATTTTATTCTAATTTATACAATGTTACAATTTATGTTATCAAGTAATGATTCATGAATAGCTGGAGTAAGATATGTTATTTAGCAGTGTTATCAGATAACAACCAATATACAATGTACAACAGAAATGTATCTTATTGAAACATTATAAACAATACAGAATAATGTAAAATGAGAAATGAGAATTGTACGTTGGTCATTATCTGAATGTAATCACATATCTCAAGTTCTTCATAACACATTATTTGATAACATCACAATATTAGTGAATACAAAGTAATAGCAGCATAAATTAAATATAGAATGGGACATATTGTGACATTGACATAATACTATTATTATTTGGTATTTATTGGAATGTTATCAAATAATGTGTCATCAATAGCTTGAGATGTGGTTTAGCATTACTTTCACATAATGACCAATGTCTCTATCAAATTATTGTTCTCTCTCATTCTTTATACAGGGTGTATCAAATAACGCTTGACAACGGATCAGTATTAGTAGATATGGTCAAACTGAGAGGAAATATCATATAAAACTATTGAAAACATTATATTATAATTACTGAGTAATTACTCAAAACGTCTAATTGGCTCGCGTCGTTTTTTGCCGCGGGGCTAGGTGTTTTCTGTGTAGGAGCCTTTACGCGTTTACGCACACAGAGACGATCGATTTATCCGTGTGACGGAACGCACACAGACCCGCTCGGTCTATCCGTGTGCGATACGCAATTGTCAGGCGGCTTAGGAGCCTTTACGCACACAGAGACGATCGACCTATCCGTGTGACGGAACGCACACAGACCCGCTCGGTCTATCCGTGTGCGATACGTGCTCAGCCCAAGCCTGGCCTGGCGGCTTACAAGGAGATCCTCCTACGTGATACGATTCGATTTTGACGAAACTTGGCAGAGCAATTGGTCTTCATATTATAGATAATACGGGGCAAACTGATAAGATGCACTATTCAAGCGTTATGGAGTTTTGAGGCATTTTCAAAATTCGAGCGTCTTATAAGCATTGCAATAGATTAGTTTTTCAAAGAGCGCGTGGCTCAGCGGGAGCGTGCGAGACTCGTAGTCCCAACGTTGCTAGTTCTAGTCTCGTTGAGATATTTTTTTTTTACAGTAACAATGATATTATTTTACACAAAATGAATGTATGTACATTGAGGATAATATGTTTTATTAATTTTTTTTAATGACAATAACTACAAATGATAGGGAGGTATTTATAAGTAACGAAACATGTTTTCCGCTTGAAACAACCATGCAATTGTAACCATGTAAAAACACAGCTTTTATAAAATGCGTAAAATGTCGTGAAAATTATTGCACTTTTGCTTCTTTTTATGACAAATATTCTGCAGTATATACATACTACAATACCATCTACTTCTGAGAATAAAATATGTTTTACATTTATACATTATTTTAAAACATTCTAAATAACAATTTTACATTTATTAGTATTGGCTATATGTGTACATAAATCATCTATACGCACATATAGATTTATTACATTCAAGTCTGTAGTTATTGTCATAAAAAAATGAAACATATTATCTTCAATGTACATTTATTTGGTGTAAAATATTATCATTTACTGTAAAAAAAAGTACTTCAACGAGACTCGAACCAGCAACGCTGGGACTACGAGTCTCGCACGCTGTCGCTGAGCCACGCGCTCTTTGAAAATTTAGTCTATTGAAATGGCTTATAACACGCTCGAATTTTGAAAATACCTCTATAAACTCAAAAACGCTTGAGCAGTGCGTCTTTTGGCCGTATCACCTAACATGAAGCCTAATCGCTCTATCAAGTTTCGTCAAAACCGATTCGTATCACGTTGTAGCCGTTGTAGGGTCTTCTTGTAAGCCGTTTTGGGCTGAGCGCGTATCGCACACGGATAGACCGAGCGGGTCTGTGTGCGTTCCGTCACATGGATATATCGATCGTCTCTGTGTGTGTAAATACTTTTACGTCACCCAGCGGACAGCGGGAGACAGAATATCATTCCCTGCTTTTCGCTGTAACTCACGCGTCGCGGTTGCTTCTTCGTACTGCATTTCCATACAATATTTATATAAGTATATATAATATATATAAAATATGTATATAATATATATAATATATATACTTCTGTTATTCAGAACGTAATAAGTTTTTCAAAAATTTATAAATAAAAAAGATATTAAATACATTTTTCTTATAAGTACATCTATCGTTCCACTCGTATTTTTTTATGCAAATATATATTGAAATGTATATAAATGACATGTCAGTGCCTCAGTGCACAGATATATAATATCTTTCTTCAATTGTACACTATCAATCGCCCATCAAGCATTACAAAATATAAGAACAAGGGGCACGAGACATACGGATAAATGTATTTTCTTATACTCCACATGTTGGATGATTTATTTGTATTGTTAGTATATTATACATTTAAAATATTGAAGGGTATTAAAGTATTATGCATGATAAGTTTTCTGTATTTGTTATGTAAATTTAAAAAAATTAATATAACAAATAAAGAAAACTCATCATGCATAATTTCAATATTTTATACTAACATCTAACGTGTATGGAATATAAAAAAAAATACATTTATCCGTATGTTTCGTTTGTGCCTTGTTATTATATTTTGTTATGCTTGACGGGCAATCAATAGTGTAAAAATAAATAAAGATGTATGTTATACATCAGTGCACTATTACTACGTTTACGCGAGCGTTAATTCTGTAGTAACTTATGATAATTCCTTCGCGTAAACGAGTGATATATCGTAAGTTACTATACAGAAGTAACGCTCGCGTAAACGTAGTAACGGACACACAGACACACATTGTATCTTATACCTATAGACACATACACACCTTGGACATCGGAGATAGAATACGGATATTTTTCTGCGATTCAAAATACAATCCCGAAAAATAGATTGACTTGTAACGTTATGACTGTTCGCGACGGAAAACTTTAAAAGAGCGCCATTTATATGGCTAACATTGTGTGTGTTTCACAATATTTTATTTATGTAAACTGTAACTTTTGCAGAAAGCGAGGAAATCGGAATCGTTTAGCTTTAGATAAATTGTAACGCTAACACAGTACGTGTTTGAGTAAATTTTTTTTAAGTATAGATAAGCAATATAAATTGAATAAAAAGTTTATAAATCAATACTGTATTGTTCGCATGTATTATTCCCATAATCCTTTCTCTTATGTTTCTTTCTTTTTATTTCTTCTTTCTGTTTTTCTTTTTTTCTGCAATATAAGGCATACATATAATGCGTATTATAATGTATAATATTATAATGTATTTTATTCAGTTTGTTATCTATATACTGTTCATCAGCTGCCGTTACCCTCTACTCTGATGCTAAGACTGAGGTATATTTTTCTATATAAAGACAGAATAAAATTAGTTATATAAATCAATACTATAAATTTAATATTTATTGCATTTGTTATAAAAGTTATTATTTTACCCCATCAAGAATGGATAGATCCTTTGAAAGAGTTTTACATCATTCATTTACATTACAAGAAAAAAATTATTAGAGGTGCAAGAGATGCAGTAAATTGCCAAGTCTAATAAGTGCTCGCGTCAATACATACGATGTATACTAATTCACATTCTCAATTATGCTACTGTTATTATTTGTCATCAGACAATTATAAACATACATATAATAATTAGATACATATTATATATATATACGCACATGTGTGCATAAAAATATATGTAATTTATAAAAAGCGGGTGCTTATCAGGCTTGATACGTTACTGCCTTCTGCTACGGACGGCCAGAAAGCATTTTCAGGTTCAGGCCGCATTGCTAAAGAATCCATAAACGCGGCAACGCCGCGTGGCGTTGCCGCGTCTATAGCATATGTCTCTCTACCACGTGCGTCCGTGTGAGCAATTCAGTGGTGTGTGTACGTGTACGGAGTTTCGCGTTGTCACCACCAGTGGCACCACCTTACGTGGTGGCGTTTGCTGAAAGTTGACATTACCGACGTCGAGGAAGTTCGGGCTTCGCTTTAGGATCCCCTTAAGCTAAAACTTGTGTTCTCAAGATTTATCTATGCATGTAAAGCCGTCTTCAGACGGTTTTCGATCTTAAGACCGTCTTGGCCAAGATCATGCTTAAGACAAGTCTTTTGAGCAACGTCTATGAATTCCGCCCTGGTCACGTCTTCTTCTTCTTCTTTAATTTCATTGGCTCCTGCCTCTAAACCGAGGACAATACGGCCAGC
Organism: Temnothorax ravouxi; assembly: GCA_030770255.1. Classification (NCBI taxonomy): domain Eukaryota; kingdom Metazoa; phylum Arthropoda; class Insecta; order Hymenoptera; family Formicidae; genus Temnothorax; species Temnothorax ravouxi. The sequence goes on from JASTWP010001578.1 coordinate 36,522, forward strand.
TTTGTCCACAGTGTGTATAGCTGACAGAGATGAGTGCTACTGGGTCACATGGTCACGGACTGATTATTTTCAAGCTTCGCTACAGCCAGGAGTATGCAGTACACTGATATATATACATGGATTGCCGATAGGCTCTTGGCGATGTATGTACATACACATATGTACATATGTACCCAATTGAAGGTCCGCCATTTTACACGTAAAAGGTACGCGCATGCGTGGTGGACTGTGACTGTGTCAGGTGGGTGCAACCAGACCATTTCTCGATTCTTATAAGTGTCTAACATTCCCTGGTAACCATCTCCGATAGAAAACGATTAAAAACGGCTATATCTGTATCGTTTTTAATCGTATTTAATCGTATCTTATCGGTTCTATCGTTGCATATTTTAAAAGATAGATAAAACATTAATCGAATTGAATCGGTTTCTATCGTTTTAGATTCAAATAAGAAAATAACTATACAAATTTTATAGTTATAAATCGTTTTCTATATGTACAATTATTGCCCGTCTGAATCAATCGTATATACACGATATAATATATATATCGTTATTTATGGTATTAATTTTACGGTATGCATTAATACGGATATATAAGAATAAAATGATAGACATCTCATCGATATTTATATGACTTAACCGAACCGATACATCTATCTTTTCTTATCAGGATTTTCTGACATACAACTTATTATTATCTTCTTTACGGCAGCAAATCGGTTCGTTTTCTATCGTATATCAATGATATAAATTGAATTGTTTGAAAACCTTCTACTTTGTATATGTTTTTATAAGGTTAAAACGATAGACATCTCATCGATATTTATACAACTTAACCGAACCGATACATCTATCGTTTCTTATCAGGATTTTCCGACATACAACGCATACAACTTATCATCTTCTGTACGGCAGCAAATCGGTTCGTTTTCTATCGTATATCAATGATATAAATTGAATCGTTTGAAAGCCTTCTACTTTGTATATGTTTTTATAAGGTTAAAACGATAGACATCTCGTCGATATTTATACAACTTAACCGAACCGACACATCTATCGTTTCTTATCAGGATTTTCCGACAGACAACTTATCATCTCTGTACGGCAGCAAATCGGTTCGTTTTCTATCGTATATCAATGATATAAATTGAATCCGCATCAACCAATCGGCGATTAGTTCGCGACAATGCCGCTAGGTCGCGCATGATGGAAAGCGCTTCTCGTATTTAAAATACATCCAGTCATAATATATTGTGACAGGAAAATTAAAACCTCTTTCCTTGGCATCGACATTCGATGTTTAAAATCCTTTCCCTCGACATCGACACTTGATGTAACGATCGATCCGACGGGATTTAGGAAATACCGATTGTGCGTTCTCTGTTGCACGCGCTGCACGAGCGCCGAGCCCTGTAAACCGTAGAGACGGAGAGCCAATAGCGTGGCCGCATGTGACGGAATATATCGAGCCGCAACGATTGGCAGGATCGAAGGGGGTGGGCGCGTGGTAGCGGAACGACCGAGAGATCTCGGGGACTCTTCCGTCGGTCTTCGGCGTGATCAGTCCACACGTGAATATGTAATCCGCGATGCGAATAGCGATCGGCTGTCTGCCGGTTTTCGGTCAGTTTCGTCGTCATAAATTGTTAACGCCGTACTTGTGGACGGTACTCGTCATATATTGTAACGCCGTGCTTGTGTGGACGGTACTCGTCTAAATATTGTCAACGAGCTATGTGGCCCGTTTTGTGGCAATTAACGACACGAATGTAACGTAAGTCAAACCTCAATACACACATATATTGCTTGCTTATCTCTCTACTTTTCTTTTTGACTTCTGCAAAATTCCTTGGGTCTTCCGACGGAACTCTCCTTGTGTTGTCTCATGTTTAGAATAAATCTAGCCGACCGCGGCGTATTAAGAGAATTAGATATAGAGTATGAGTTTGTTAGTTCTCTCATAAACTAACTGGCGCCCAACTAATCAGGATAATTCTGTCGTAATTACTCAGAGCCCTGGCAGTCCTTGACCCAGGCCGCGCCAGGTGTCGGTATTATTCGTCAACCTAAATATAATTTGGTCAAAAGAATAACGCCGGTCTCAATATAAGCAGACTCCCTACGAGGCAAAAAGCAGAGAAATCCAGTATCGTAACTGGAGGGATCTCTTTTTACAAAGACCTCCTGGCGGTAGCCGCCCCGGACACTGAACACCAAACCCAGTGGCCTCCGACTCCTGGCGCTAGTTGCCCCGTTCCCGGCGTTCTTCAAAATAATAAAAACCGATTGAAAGAAATAAATCGGTATGAATCAGATTCCTATTCGTAACGATTGAAATGGATTGACTAACACCGATTCAAACGATTCATTAACCATATTAAAAACGATAGAAACCGATGTGCAGTTGATAAGACATTTACGATAGAATTCCAAGTCTTTTGTAAAGATGCATTTTCACGTGCCGCTGAAACTGATCGTTTGAGCGACAAAAATGATCACGTGACGACTTTTGTCGCTAAACTATTACAGCGGCAGCTTGTGCACATGAAAAAAGATTGCAGCGACAAAGTTGTGTTGTAGAGCAATAATGGCAGCTTCCAAAAGAAAAAAATATTATAATTGGATATCTAATTGTAATGAAATAATTCGACGAAAACGTAAAATACAATTTGAAAATGATATCGTTTTTGTTATATTGTTATCGGCATATCAAAAACAAAAAAGACATTATTCGAAAAAAAATTTTGGGTCGCACCACTTTTTCAAAATCATAATAAATATGGATTTTACAAAGCTATTTTACCGAATGTGAGATTAGAAAGTGCAAGATTTTTGAATTATTTTCGTATGTCATCAACGCAACTGGAAAATTTACTACAAATTGTTGGACCGAAACTTCAAAAGCAGACACATATTAGAGAGCCTGTCAGTGCTGAAGAACGTTTGTGTTTGACTCTAAGGTTTGTTTTATTACATTTTTTAAAATAATTGCATAAAAATATGAAAGCAATGCATTAGACAATACAAGCTATAAATGATTTGACTTATATAGTTATCTTTTACATATTATAGATATTTGGCTTGTGGCGACTCAATGGTATCAATATCATACCAGTACTTATTAGGATGTACAATAATAATTAATATTATATCCGAAACATGTGAAGCAATTTGGAACATGTTGTGTCCAGTTGTCCTTCCATCATCTTTAACAAAGGAAGATTGGCTGCATATTGCAGCAGATTTTGAAAATCAATGCAATTTTCCTCATTGCATTGGTGCCATCGATGGAAAACACATTGTTATTCAAGTATGTATTTTTATACTATTATAAATTCATTCAATTTGACAATATTTGCATTCAGTTTTACACTTCTAATTTGCAAATTGAACGCAACTATTATAATAATAATGTATACTTATTAATAATGTACTAGCTCTTTCAGTGTCCTGCTAATGCTGGCTCTACATATTATAACTATAAACACAGCCATAGTGTTGTTTTAATGGCAATATGTGATGCCAATTACTTATTCACCTTTGTCGATATTGGAGCCTATGGAAGACGCAGCGATGGTGGTATTTTTAGAGAATGTCAATTTGGCAAAAAATTTGAACAAAAAAAGCTAAATGTACCAAATGCAGAGACTATTTTTGAAAATGGTCCCATACTACCATATTGCCTCGTTGGAGATGAAGCATTCCCTTTGAAGGAATATTTGTTGCGGCCATATCCAGGAAGGGGCGGATTAAATAAAGAAAGAAATATATTTAACTATCGATTGAGCCGTGCCAGGCGCACTATTGAAAATACATTTGGTATTCTTGCCTCTCAGTGGCGAATATTAAGGAAATCAATAATCAGTACAGTCGAAACTGCAGAAAAAATTGTGCAAGCCATTGTGTGCTTGCATAATTGGTTAAGAAAGCAAGACATAAACACTAATGAAAATATATCTGCAAGTATAATTGATCATGTAGATCATAATGATTTTTGTACTGCCTATCGTGAAATTCGTCGTACGGGATCATATATGAGTACTAAATCAAGTATAGAAATAAGGGAAAAGTTTTGTACATACTTTATTAATGAAGGATCTGTACCTTGGCAAAATGATTATATCTAAATATGTTTTTCAAAATACAAAAAACATGTAGCCTCGCATATATTCTTTATATATCTAGATATATTCACTATTGTTTATATAAGCATTAACAATAAAGAATGTTGCAAAATAATTGAAAAAGACATTTACTTGTTATTTATATTATTTATTATTATTTCATAGAAAAATAAAATTATAGACTATATTGCATGAACATGTTTATAATAGTATTACTTAGTAATATAAACTGTAGAACATAGGAAACGTTTTATATCACACATCACAAGTACAAATAAAAAACTTAAAAATAAAAGACTATATTGCATGTACTTGTTTATAATAGTATTACTTAGTAATATAAACTGTAGAACATTGGAAACGTTTTATATCACATATTACAAGTGCAAATAAAAAAATTAAAAATAAAAGACTATATTGCATGTACATGTTTATAAATAGTAATATAAACTATAACACAGAAAACGTTCTATGGCCCGTTTCTATCATCCACGGTTAATTTTAATCTTGGGTTAAACTATCTTTGTCTTTTTAAAAGAATGTATCTGAAAAAAAACAAAGATATTAAGATAGTTTAACTTCAGGTTAAAGTTAATCGCGAATGGTAGAAACGGGCCTTTATCACACATAAAAATATGAAAAACTTAAGCTTAACAAGCATGCTTAATTAAGTAACAAACACTTAACATGTTTGATAATGCATCGCAAAAACTTTTTCAAGAAATATTTTTTATGAGCTCATACGTTAGTTGAAAAAGTTTCTGCGCTGTATCGTCCAACATGTTTCGTGGAAGTTTTCTCAGTCTTGTTTCCACTACAGCTACAATTGCGTCCACTTCATCGTTTTCTGGAAGATCAGGTAAAACAATGGGTGCCTCCGTATTTCTTTTACAGAAAGCATTAGCAATTCTCTCCAGAGCTGAATTATCTTTTTTATTATTGCTTTGTTTTCTTGTTTTTAAAAAAAATGTTTACATATAATATATATGTAATAATATATGTAATATTATATTTATTTATAATGAATTAGATTAAACATACTTTCTTGTCTATTTTGTTCCACATCTGTAGAACTGAGAATTGAGTCTTCATCATTACTATCTACGCTGCATGATACATTTGATTTTGTTCTATTATAACAGTTAAAATGTTAATTTCCAAAAATCTATTATGTATATGTATATATATTTTTTCACATTGTTTTATTTATATTGTTTTATATTATTTCTATTAGTTTTATATTATTGTTTTATTTTAAATTTTATGTTGACATTCTACTATAAGTATTGTTCTGAAAAAACGATATAAAAAAATACTCACTGTTTTTGTAAGCATGAGTCACGCAAAAACGATAAAATATCGTAGTGTTGCCATTTGCTCATTTTAGCAGGTCTTTCTGAACCACTAGCCAACGATTCATTGCTAACAATTCTTCTGTATGTATCATGCAGAGATTTAAACTTTGTCTTTGCTTCTTTGTCCGACAGTTTTCCTGGAAAACATCATATGTTACAAACAAATTAATAATTATTGAGTTGCATACTATTCCTATAATTTTTTTATTATTGAATGAGTATTTGCTTACCATTTAATGCTTCAGAAATTTCTTTCCATAATTGTGCCGTTGCTTTTCTGCTACGGAGTGACAAATCTAATTGCGGATTCCATAATGCTTCGCGTGCTTGTACTTCTAAAATTAATTGTTCTTCTAATTCTAGCATCTCCTGCTTTTCTGTAATACTTAATTTTTTCCTTTTATTTTTTCTTTTATTTGTTATGTTTTCTAAACTTTCTTGTGCCGTTACTTCTTGATCATCAATTGCACTTTTTAAAATACTTCCATCTTCTACAAATTATTACATGATATTGAATATTCTTTTAAATTTCTTTAAATAAATAAGTTATTTATTTATACTACTTTTACATACCGCATATTAGATAAAAATAAAGTATTTGGGTCAGTATAATAATTAAGATATCCTTGAAGACACTCATGTTGGTTGATGTAATCTTTATCACATATGGTTTCGCAGAGTCCACATGTCTGTACTGGTATGAAGTCACCAAATACCTACAAAACATTAAAAATAGCATATATATCTCACAAGTTTTATATTGTTCTAAAATACTTAAAATATTCTTTTACGTTTCAAAATATATACCTTAATTTATTAGTCTATATAGAATTTATTTTATATAAAAAAATTACTTTTTTGTACATATATACTTACGACATCATTTTCATTTTCTTTATTTGAATCTTGCATCTTTAATATTAATTTAATTTATTAATTTTTCTTTTTTATGCCACTGAATGATGACTACGTATCTTCAATGTTTCCTTTTAGGTTATGTAACTTCTTAGGTTATGTGTTTTAAGTACATATAATTAATACAGCACGGCAGCACTGTCAGCAATGTTGTAGCGACTTGCCGCTACAGCGATTAATGTTCTGTCGGTATTACGATAAATAAATGCACTTTTTAATGAGGATACTAGAAAGATTTATTTAATATCACTGTTATACAGAAGACTAAAGGATAGCTATTATTACGTAACTTAAGCTACGCGAGAAGCTAACGCGTAGGCACACGAGTGTGTGTGTCGGTGTCAGACAAGCGAATGCCAGCGAATGAATCCCGTGGCGCAGCAACGGGAGAGCTCGGCTCCCTAGATCACGAACTCACTAGATGAGTAGTGGGGAAACTCGACGGTGGCCACATACTCCCCCCCCCCCCCCCCCGAGTGTTAACGAAAGGAGAATAATATTGCAAAGTAGTTACGTTGCTTACATGCTAATTAAAGTGTGACAATATAATTGAAACGCTGAACTTATCTCTAATAACGCTACGCTGTTGTGAGGCGGAAGTCGCCTTGCCCAAATTGCGACACCTAGCTGTCAGCGCGCATCCCGAATATTGCCAAACTCTCCTGAGGTGGCATTCCGGGTGTCGCAAACGGCCGACAGGTCGCTCACCCGGAAGCAAAAGCGCTGACAGCTAAGTCAGCATCGCGGAAGTAACACGCAAAGAGATAAAAAGCCCGCCCTTCCGAGAAGCGGCGGGCAGTCTAATAACCGAGCGCGTGACGCGAGACACGGAGCCGATAATCGTAACCAAGTGTAATACCGAACGCCCGCAAGTCAGGGCAGTGAAATAACTAAGATATTTGTGAATAAAGAATAACGTTTTATTCAAACAACGTGGAAACGAGCTGTTGTTCGGTGAATATCCCTTCCCTCCTGACGGGTCCAAAGAATCCGGTGCCGAAGCTCGCTAGTCGAGTTACCGGCACAACAATTGGTGGCAGCGGTGGTCCTGTCAACCGAGCGAAAGGGACATCCTGCAGAATCAGCCTGCAAAAGGGAACGGATCGTTTAGACGGCGGTAATAGCCCGGAGAGGAAAAGCCAGCCAGACCCCGAGTAAGTGAAGCAACGGTAGCAGCCGCCGAGTGTTATCAGTGACACCGGAGACGGCCCCGACCTACCACACGGACTCGCCAGCCCAAGCAGCGTAGCAGCGTGGCACGGAGCGACGAAGCAGGTCAACGGAACAGCGGAGCAGCGACGCAGGGACGCAGCGAGACAGCGGAGCAGCGCCGCAGAGACGCAGCAAGCAGAGACAACGCAGAAGCAGCGGAGCGGCCCTGTCAGGCATCAAACGACGGAAAGCGGTCACGATGCGGCATACGGCGTTACTGTAAGTCAGCAAAACATTGTAAGCCGACACAGGCACGCGCCGCGACGAACAGAATATATCTATGCGAGCGTCCCCCGCGATAGCGAGCGCCAAAAAAGCATTTCGCGATTACAGGCAACACAACCGCGACAGCGAGCGCCGAAAAACATTTCGCGATTGCAGGCAACACAACCGCGAGCGCCGAAAAAACATTTCGTGATTGCAGGCTATAAAAAAAGCGTAAGCGTCGATAGATGTCGGACGACTTGACCCGGCATCACCCCCTAAGCAACGCGTCATTTGTGCTTAGCGAGCACGCGCAACGCGCCATCGAGAACAGCATCCGAAATCGTGTCCGCGCTACACGACTCGCGAACGACGATTTAGACCGCGTGAGACGAAACCTAGACGCGCAATTAGACGACCCGAGCACACCAGTGCTCGAGTTACACCCCAACATCGTCGTAGAACGCGAATTTGAATTGTTAAACGCCAGCTTTTGCGACGCGCACGAAAACCCGCGAGATAGCGATAGTTCGAGCAACGACGAACACAGTGACGCGTACAGACAGCCCCCGACCGAAGGTGACCCAGACACCTCGGCCGATACCCAACGCGGAAACGCAGGGAGAGGAGAATTCTTCCTGACGCCACGCAACCGCGATTTACCTGACCTGACGGAAGAGGATTACATCCCGCGGGCAATTAGAATGAGCCAACAGAGACCTAACGCGGCCCCGGCGCCACGGGTCGACATAACGCCCGCTCAAGTGAGCGAGGAAATTAATCAATTACAGTCGGAAGGCCAGCGACCGTCCGGAATGGACCAAAGCCAAGGAGCGCAAGACGCCTCAATCAACGACGTCCTACGGCTAATGCTGGAAATGAGAGGCCGCATGGAACGTGCTGAAACAGCGGAATTTGACCGCTCCACAGAAATGCTCCGCGCGATTCGCGATTTACAGAATCGAGTGAGCCGGATAGAAGCCGGCACTTACGATCGCCCGGCCGAAATAGGGCGCCGCTTACGCAGCCAGGGCCCACTAGACGTCACATACGGACGGACAATTAGCGACGTTCGTAACCAACCAGGACATAATCTCGGATTTCTCAGCCTGAAAGAAGCTCGAAACATGATTCCCGAGATAACCGGAGAATCGAGGGAGCGCGTTCGCGAGTTTATAAGCGCAAGTAACTACGCCATGAAAAATATACATCCCGCGGACGAAGCGATGCTCCTAGAAGCAATCCTATGCACGAAATTTAAGGGCAAGGCCATGACAGACTTCGACACGCGCGATATTCGAAATTTCGAACAGCTAAAACAAGAGCTCGAAACAGAATACCTAGGAATACCTGGAATTTAACTCCCTGAAACAGAAACCGGGAGAAAAAGCGCAGGAATTCGGGCGTCGAGTCGAAAAACTCGCGAGGGAACTGTACGAGGCCATGGAAGAAGGCCAAGGGCACTCGCAAGAGCAGCAGAAAGCAATACTGGACAGTGTGAAGATGCAAGCCTTGCATAACTTCCAGATCGGCCTGCATGACGATATCAAGATGATAGTCAGAGCGCAGCGATACCGAACTTTGCAGGAAGCAATAACCGGCGCCAGTGCGGAAGAAAAGGTAAAAGGCCCCTCCCCGTGGAACGGACAGACGACAAACAGAAATAAGTTTAGCACGGAAAACGCGCGAAATCTGGGGAACGAGGCGATACAGTGCCACAAATGTGGAGAAACAGGCCATTACGGGCGAGATTGCCGTACGAGCCGACATGCGAATAGATTTTCGTTGCCGAAACCGGACAAGCCCGGCGGAACGAATACGCTCGAGTGCACCTATTGCAAAAGGACCGGGCATAAGCGAGAAGAGTGTTGGTCGCTGAACGGACGACCTAACACGGAACGATCAAGCCGATCGAAAACGGACGACCCCAAAAAAGCGCCAGTAAATGGTTTAAAGGTGAAGAAAAAGAAATCGCGAGAAACGAGCGATGAATCTTCCTCCAGTAGCGGCAGCGAAGAAGACGAGAGACCAAAGAAGAGTAAGGCACGAGCCGCCGAGGAGTATCAAGTGTCGCAGATAACAGGGAAACGTAACATACACACCTTAAACCTGATAACACTGCCGATTCAAGAGGCCAAAAAGGGCAAAGCGAATTTCTTATTAGACTCAGGAGCGATCCTAACGCTAATCAAAGTAGGAAATTTAAAAGGCGGTACTATGGTACGAGAGAAACGCTTAACATTGACCGGAGTGACGGGACACAAGATCCACACTCTCGGAAAGATAAAAACAACCGTAAATCTGGGAAGCCAGAAAATACGCCATACCATGTACGTGGTAGAGGATGATTTCCCGATCGATTATGAGGGAATACTAGGAAATGATTTCCTCACCAAGCGCAAAGCCGTTATCTCACACGCCACAAAGCAGGTACACATCGGAAGAGTTACATTTAAACTCCAACCATACAAGAAGGAAAACTCACCACCCCGCAGCAGAGTAGGCATCACAAAAGAACCTACACCAAGAGTATTCGTCGGACACTGTTTAGTGGAGCCGACATATTTTGAATGCCCAATAAGCATGTCAAACGACGTGAAAAAATTAGCAAAGGCACCCACCACGCACGTAACACTAAAAAAGAAGCCGGTAAGCGACACGACTGACATACACACGTTACACGTGACTGAAAAACGCGAATCTATTTCAGCGCGACTCAAAAGATTACGCAAGCGATTACAGACTGAGCAAGTAAACGCGGCGACGGACGCATAAGATTTCGTCACCGGAACCGTACGTTCTCAGGAGTTTAAAAGCGTTTATCGAAGAATAAGACCTCACGCGGCACAACAAAAGCGACAGACGGACATCAAAAGAGATAATTTTCATAGTATTATTAAGAATAGCACTTACCAAGACATCACCCGCGACAAACGACACAACGACAAACGACACAACTGTTACAAAACGAGTGCAGCAACGGGCGTCGAAACTAGCGCGCCGCGAAAAGATAGACGAACATTTGATAGCGATAACCGCGATTACAATCAAGTTAATAAGCGACGTAAAAAACATGCTAGCATACTTTATTTACCCTAAGAATTATATTATAATTGTGCGACTAATCCCGATCGAAAATATTGTAGCGGAATTAAAAGAAGCAACGGCCAATAACCTATCCCAAGGATCACATTTTCCTTTTAAAATACAATTAGACAACTGGAATACCATAGAAAAATTTGTAAAAATAAACGCTTACTACAATAACCCCAACGTATACACAATCCTGACCTTCCCCATTGTCACATATCCAAATTACGAAATAGTGCGAATAAACCCCCTACCGGTACATGACTGAAAAAACATATTCGTAATACCGAAAACCACGTACGACCTACTAGCGATTGATAAGGAAAACCGAAATTATGTAACGTTGAGGGAAAATGATCTAAATAAATGTAAACAATCCGACACAACGTTCGTGTGTAACACGAACCACCCGGTATACTTCATAACGCCACACGCGCCCTGCGAGGTGCAAATATATATAAGAGCGAAAGAGGAAAATTGCGAGCGTCGTCACATCCTCTCAAATGTAACCTTTTGGATAACTCTAGCGGAGCCACAGGCATGGTTGTTTTCCACACCTTATCAACAGAGTATAACCATTCAATGCAACAATCAAGGAGAACATAAAGTCGACATTAACAGAACGGGAAAGATTAAATTAGTTGACAATTGCAAATTAACCACGACGGACCTGACTCTACGAACTAAAAAAACGAGAACACACGAAGTACGTGCAAATGCACCTTCCACAATTCAACTTAACGTACAAACAAGTGACGGAAGATGTCAAAATTAATAACAAATTTGCAACAGAATTAAAATTAGAACCGGTGATCAAAAATCCCGGGGAACTAACGAAATTAAGCCTAAATCTAAATAAGATAGGCCAAGAACTAGAAGACAACCAGGCCAGCTTCCTATCAAACAAATATGTAATATATCCCGTAGGATCCCTGTCTCTAATTGTAATCATAACAGGGATCATAATCGCAATAATCTGGACAGCGAAAAGAAAAACAAACAAGAACTAGCAACGCGACTTCCTCACACAACGGAAAAATAATAGAAACACAAAATTAACTAGAAAATTTCAATACATGCGAAAAACTTCAATTAGAAATCTCAGTTTTTCTTTTCCCCAGGGGGGAGGGATGTTGTGAGGCGGAAGTCGCCTTGCCCAAATTGCGACACCTAGCTGTCAGCGCGCATCCCGAATATTGCCAAACTCTCCTGAGGTGGCATTCCGGGTGTCGCAAACGGCCGACAGGTCGCTCACCCGGAAGCAAAAGCGCTGACAGCTAAGTCAGCATCGCGGAAGTAACACGCGAAGAGATAAAAAGCCCGCCCTTCCGAGAAGCGGCGGGCAGTCTAATAACCGAGCGCGTGACGCGAGACACGGAGCCGATAATCGTAACCAAGTGTAATACCGAACGCCCGCAAGTCAGGGCAGTGAAATAACTAAGATATTTGTGAATAAAGAATAACGTTTTATTCAAACAACGTGGAAACGAGCTGTTGTTCGGTGAATATCCCTTCCCTCCTGACGGGTCCAAAGAATCCGGTGCCGAAGCTCACTAGTCGAGTTACCGGCACAACAACGCTAATGCTAGGCTTATAGACTAAAGGGTTGACAATAGTATAAGGGAGAACGCTAAACTTACGAATACGAAATGAAAAGAATTATGGCTCTTTATTTAGATTGAATCGTACTCGCTTTTTTTGTGCCGGATACGTTTTAATTTGTTTAGACGGTTGCTCTACCGAAGGGGAACAATTACTAGGTTGATTGGAAGTGGAAGGGACGTCTGTTGAAGATGTCTCATTAACGTTATCCAATAAAAAATGTGCGGGTTTAAGACGTTCTACGGAAACACTGAGAGGTCGATTATTGACTTCAATTGTGTAGACTTTATCGGAATTTCTTTGCAGAATTTTGAAAGGACCAGAATACGGTCGTTCCAGAGGTCTTTTAACTGCATCGTGTCGCAGAAATACATGAGAACACGAGTTCAATTCCTTAAAGAAAAATGCGCGTTTTTTGTAGTGGTGAGTCACCGGAACAGGTTTAACTTGGCGCATAAATTCTCGAAATTCGTTAATAAAGATCTGAGGATCTGGAGAAAAGTCTTCCTGAAGAAAAAATTCTCCGGGCACTCGAAGAATGGTGCCATAAACATATTCAGCTGGAGAAGCCTGCGTATCCTGACGTATATGCGTTCGTAATCCGAGGAGGACGGTTGGAAGGGTGTTGACCCAATTCTCTGTACTATGGCACATTAAAGCTGCTTTTAGTGAGCGGTGCCAGCGCTCAACCATACCATTTGACTGAGGGTGGTAAGTGGTTGTACGTATACGCTTACAGCCTATTAAAGATAACAAAGCTGCGAAAAGCTGAGACTCAAATTGAGCTCCTTGATCAGTTGTTAAAATTTTGGGAGCGCCAAAACGAGTGATCCAATGATCGTAAAATGTTTTAGCTATTGTCTGGGCTGTGATGTCAGTAGTCGGAATTGCTTCGGGCCAGCGAGAGAATCTGTCGATTAAAGTGAGGCAATATCTATAGTTGTTGATAAGTGGTAAGGGACCAATAATGTCTAAGTGAATATGCTCAAAACGACCATCAGGAGCGATAAAGGAAGCAGGAACTTGTTTGACATGACGTGAGACTTTAGACTGTTGACAGTCCAAACAGTTATGTGCCCATTTGGTAACGTCACGATGTAGGTTAGGCCAAATGTATCGTTGACGTATGATGCGGTCAGTGACCTTAGCATTGGGGTGGGCAGGATTATGGAATAAATCGAAGACCTCTTTCCTAAGAGATGCTGGAATGTAAGGACGGATAACTTCTCCTGACAATTCACAGTAGAGCTCTGTATTCGGAGAACCCCATACAAATTTTCTTAATTTGAGGGAAGATGTGTTCGAAGCGAGTAAATGTTTAAGCTCGTCATCTTCTTTTTGCCGAGAGGCAAGATCAACTAGCTCGAATTCGGTAGGTAAGCAGAGTGCTTCGATTCGCGATAAACCATCAGCTACCACATTATCGGGACCGGGAAGGTAATCGATGTTGGTGGAAAATTGAGCTATAAAGGATAGTTGTCGCAATTGCCTCGGGGAGGCTTTATCCGAGCGCTGTTTAAACGCGTAAATTAAAGGCTTATGGTCAGTTAGGATTTTAAAATCACGACCTTCGAGAAAGTGTCGAAAAAATTTTATAGATTCATAGATCGCGGTGAGTTCGCGGTCATATGCACTATATTTCTTCTGCGTTTCGGTAAATTTTCGAGAGAAAAAAAATAACGGTTTCCAGGTATTCTCGATATTCTGCTCGAGGACTGCTCCCATAGCAAAGTCTGAGGCGTCGGTAACTAAACGAGTTTTTGCGCTAGCGGACGGATGCGCTAGGAAAGCTGCGTTGGCCAGGTCTGATTTAGCTGAAACGAACGCTTTTTCGGCATCAGGAGTCCAAATGATTTCGCGCTTATCGTTCTTTCGCAAGTCTTTGAGGTAGACGTGAAGCGGAGTTTGAACGCGCGCTGCCTGAGGAAGGCTACGCCTGTAAAAATTTAAGGCACCTAAAAATCGACGAAGTTCGACAACTGTACGCGGTTTAGGTAAGTTTTGAATAGCGGCAACTCTTTCTGGAGTAGGCTTAATACCGTCGCGGCTAACCGTATGACCTAAGAAAGTTACTTGCGGTACACCTAGAATGCATTTAGATGAGTTTAAGAATAATCCGTATTCTTTAAGTCTCTGAAAAACCGTACGAAGATGTTTCTCATGCTCTTCTTCTGAGGAAGAGGCGATAAGAATATCATCAATATACGCGAAAACGAAATTTAAATCTTTAAGTGTTTGATGAATGTAACGCTGAAACGATTGCGCCGCGTTGCGAAGACCAAAAGTCATGTAAACATATTCAAACAACCCGAATGGGGTGATAACGGCCGTTTTAGGTACATCTTCTTTAGCCACCGGGATCTGGTGGTACGCTTTAAAAAGATCTAAAACCGAAAAAATGGTTTTCCCTGTGAGATTGACAGAGAAATCGTAGAGATGAGGAACGGGATATTTATCCGGCTCGGTTATTGCGTTTACCCGGCGATAATCACCACATACTCGCCACTCACCGTTCTTTTTGCGAACGAGGTGAATCGGACTAGCCCAAGGGCTACTAGAAGGCCTGCAAATGCCTAACTCTACGAGACGTTTAAATTCCGCTTTAGCCGCCGCCAATTTATCTGGTGGCAAACGTCGAGGACGTTCTGCGACTGGTGGGCCGTGCGTTAGAATGTGATGTTCAACATCACGTGTTCCAGATGGAATTAGTTGACTAACCCCCGTTATCTCCGGA
The DNA here is from genome assembly GCA_030770255.1 of Temnothorax ravouxi. Lineage (NCBI taxonomy): Eukaryota > Metazoa > Arthropoda > Insecta > Hymenoptera > Formicidae > Temnothorax > Temnothorax ravouxi. The sequence goes on from JASTWP010001578.1 coordinate 51,760, forward strand.
AATTCTAAAAGAATATTCGCGAAATTAGCTTTGCGATTTACTGTTGATATCTTATTTTCACGAACGACTCGAATTTCACCCGTACTGAAGAGTTTAGTGCTAGTATCGATAAGTCGACGCTTGTGTAAATCAACCAGGAGTTGGTAATGTTTTAAGCAATCCGCACCTAAGATTGCATTAGGAACTGCCGCCACGCGAAAATTCCAAACTATAGGTCGCCGAAGACCGAAATCCAAAGTAAGGCGACGTTCACCATAGGTATCGATACTAGAATTATTAGCCGCAAATAATTTAAGTTCGGACGGCGTTTTTTTATCACGGAATGTTGCGGGGAGAATTGAAATTTCCGCGCCAGTGTCGATAAGGAATTGTTGACCTGTAATGCGGTCGAAAACATGAAGACGGCTTTGAGTCGCCCCGTTACCCCCGACCGTCTCAGTGCGAGGAAGGGGTTTTAGTTTTCCAGAGCCTTAGGCTCTTGCCAAGAACATGGCTTGCGACAGGATGTCGCCTTGATTCCGTATTTACGGTGGATGTAACAAAGGTCGGATTTTTTTGAGTTTTGTGATTGCGCGGGAGAACGACCTCTAGATCTAGATCGGTTACGTCGCGATTTAAACACCTCTTTATTAAGGGCCGCGAGTTGCTTAGTAATTTGGTTTAATTTTTTATCGATGCTAGATGGGGGTGCTGCATCTTTTGCCTGGTTTACCGACGCCACAAACGGTACTACCGAAGTACTCGGGTTATTGGTCTCGGAAATCCTATCCGCTATTTCGGCCAGCTTTTGCAAATCCTGCTCGTTAATCGCGGCTAGAATGGCTTTGTGAGAGTCAGGAAGTTGCTCGATAAACAAAGATTTGAGCACCGCTGGGCTGCACTGACCGTTATTGAGATTTTTCATGTGATTAAGAAGGTGTGAAGGTCTTTGATCGCCTAACACCTGACCTTTTAACAGGCTTCGCAAGCGAGATTCGGAGGAAGTCGCGTAAACGGATAAGATACGCTCTTTGAGACGCTCGAATAAATTATCAGGCGGGGGATCCGCTTTAAGTAAATCAGAGATGTGTGCAACTATTTCAGTATTAACGCCTGTTAACAAATAGTCGGCTTTGGTTCGGTCGACAGTAATTCCCGCCACGCGTAATGACGCCTCGACCTGCAAAAACCATGCTTCCGGCTCGCTTTTCCAAAATGGCGGAATTTTAGGAACGCGGTATGATTCTACACGCGGCGGATCTGACATGATTATAGAGAAATAGAGCGCGATCGGAAGAGTTACAATAATACGCGCAAGGTTACGTCGCAACGCGGGCTAAATATGCACAAATCACGCGGCGACACTAGGCGCTTACTCGTGGAAACGGCCTATACGAGACACGAGATCGCATGCGCTGATAACACAAGTAAATGAGAGAGCAACGTTACGGAACGAAGGTCTCGACGACTACGATGGGCTGCGATGAAGTATGCAGGACCGCGATGAGCCGTTGCACCGTTGCAGAAGGTCAACCGCCAGGAACAGTCTCGCCAAGGAAGAAAATCGGTTGAACGGGCTGCCCAATGAGGCACTAACGTTGAACGAGTCCTGACCAGTAGCGTGTCGTGCGTAATGGCGCACTGTTGTTGCTAGGGGCTTGAATGCCTGCGAGAAAAAACTTGCGTCTGCACCTAATATGCGTCGATCTCCTTCTCAGGGTACCAGCTATATCTGCAACAGAGAAAAATGCCGTCGGGTGTCCCCCGACAAGGTCGGTGGACGCGAGACGGGCCTCGACGAGAAACTTCTCGAACGTGCACTGAACCGAACAATTCACGATCGGGGTCACCAATTGTAGCGACTTGCCGCTACAGCGATTAATGTTCTGTCGGTATTACGATAAATAAATGCACTTTTTAATGAGGATACTAGAAAGATTTATTTAATATCACTGTTATACAGAAGACTAAAGGATAGCTATTATTACGCAACTTAAGCTACGCGAGAAGCTAACGCGTAGGCACACGAGTGTGTGTGTCGGTGTCAGACAAGCGAATGCCAGCGAATGAATCCCGTGGCGCAGCAACGGGAGAGCTCGGCTCCCTAGATCACGAACTCACTAGATGAGTAGTGGGGAAACTCGACGGTGGCCACAATGTATCAGCGTTCGACACTGTAGTTGAACCGATCTAAACTACAAAATTGTAGCTGCTAGATTACGAGCGATGTATCCGTCGCTCAAACGATCAGTTTCAGCGGCACGTGAAAATGCACCTTAACGTGAGTTTCTGATGGAGTATCATAAATAAACGATTCACTAACCGCATTAAAAACGATAAAAACTGATGTGCAGCTGATAAGACATTTACGATAAGATTCCAAGTATTTTGTAACGTGAGTTTCTGATAGAGTACCGTAAATAAATGATTCACTAACCATATTAAAAACGATAAAAACTGATGTATAGCTGATAAGACATTTACGATAGAATCCCAAGTATTTTGTAACGTGAGTTTCTAATAGAGTACCGTAAATAAACGATTCACTAACCGTATTAAAAACGATAAGAAATTTTTTATCGTCTTCTATCGGAGATAGTTACCAGGGTGCGTACAGGTGCGCATAGGTGCGTAGGTGCATAAAAAATTTATATTGAATAATTTTGAGAAATGGTGAGATGTTGTTTTTGCCAAAGCATCCAAAAAAAGGATGTGGGCGAACATATCATAAGTAAGTATAAATCGAATAATCTATACACAACATTTATGAAATGTGACAACTACAGCTTATGTTTTCGGGTTTGTCAATTAATTATTTTCACATTTCATAGATTAGATTATATAAACATAGATTGCTAAAAAAAACTAGTTTATTGCAATATTTAACATTTTGTTCTATTCTGTATATGATCCATCTTTTACAGATTTCCTTTAGCAGATATATTTCTACTAGAACAATGGGTTAACAATATACCCTTAAAGCATTGGAAACCTAGTAAAGAAAGCTTGTTGTGTTCAGATCACTTTACTGAGGACTGTTTTGATAGATCTGAATTTAGAATACGCTTGAAGCGTAATAGTGTTCCAACTCGTTTCGGAGATCCCCCGGGATCCTGTGTAATATGCAAGCGCAAATCTATTTTTTTTGCCTTTCCCACACTATTCATCGCAATTGTCGTGTGCTATGCCGAGATATTCATCATGCTTTAGTAAAAAAGTATATCTAAATCGATTCAGAATTGTCTGAAACGCGTTTTTAACTACACTTTTGTGAGTCAAATATTACTATTGCCTCACAAAAAAAATTATAAAAAATTCCCAAAAATTCTGCGCAACTTCCAACTAGTCTTAAAATTCTTCTAATACTCCCTAGAATATTCCCTATAAATTTCAAAAAAATAGAAAATGGGGTTTTTGAAATATTCAAATTTTTGTGTTTTTTTACTTTATTAGTTTAAAATCATTATTATAAAAATTTGGGATAATGTTTTTTAAAAACTATGATCTAAATAGCGTATTTTATGTTCAATGAATTTTTTTCTTAGACGTTGTCTAATAGGCGAAAAAATTCATTGAAAATTTTGCAGTCCTCATTTTGCGCAGGCTCTATTTCGGAAACGCTACATTTATTATAGAAACGATTTAACAGGGGTTTATTACTCGTAAAGACCTGTTAAAAAACGAGCGGCCATCAAAAATAAAAAGGTCAAAGTTTGACCCCTTGCGAATTGGCGTGGAATGCCCCATATATATAATATGTTATATATTTGCATGTATATTTAACATATGTATTTAATAAATTTGTTTCATATGTATTTCACTGAATGAATATATGCGATCTGCTTTTAATATCCTCTTCTAATACCACAGTAAAGAAAAATTTACTATACTGAATCCCCATGCATACTACTATACAGTAAGACTTTTTCTTGACGTCAATAAGCAGTCAAATTTTGTAACCAAAAATCATCATGTTGACTTTTTCTGCCGTGATGTAACTATGACGTCAAAATGATGTCATTTTGACTGCGATGTGTTCCTTGCCTTAACACTCACACAGGCATATTTACATCTTTTGTAATACGGTCTGTAGTTACGATTCCGTTCTGATTATGGACTGTTAAAATTCAAAATCCAATATGTCGGCGACTTGTTCCACCGCCATGTCCGCGCAGAACAGATCGAATTTTGGTCTGCCTAAAGAGCATACTTCTTTTCTTTATACCATGGTTACGACGACGGTTAGATTTGTATCGTATCTTGTGGCTGTTGCGTGGTCTGCAATAAAGTATCATTCTAACATCAGTAATCGAGTGTGCAATAATTCCTCGATTCCTCTCGTCAAGACGTCGGTAGTAGCACAGATTAATAGACAGACAATTCACATTTATCGGGGTGTAATTTTAGATTAGCTTGGCGGAGTCGTTCCATTACTAAATTGTATCTTTTCTCATGTTCTTCCAATGTAGGAGCGGAAATAATGATATCATCCATGTAGATAAACACACCTTCTATTCCTGTTAATATTAGATCCATTAGTCGTTGGAAGGGAAGGTAGCGGGAGCATTCTTTAACCCGAAAGGCATTCTCTCGAATTCATAATGACCATTAGGGGTCGTAAATGCAGTTTTATAGCTATCTGCGGGGTCCATTTCTATTTGGTGAAACCCAGAGGCGAGATCACATACTGTGAAATTCTTTGCGTTGCCTAATTGATCGATAATTTCAACAATGTTTGGTAATGGATAGGCATCGCCCATAGTTTTTTCGTTCACGCCTCGGAAATCTAATACCATCCTCCAACGTTTGTTTCCTTTTGAGTCTTCTTTCTTTGGCACTATCCAAATAGGTGTATTGTAAGGTGACTGGGAAGGTTTTATGATCCCTGCCTCGAGCAGCTCTTTTACCTGTTTATTTATTTCCTCTTTGTGGACTTGCGGAAATCTGTATTGTCGAGTATTTATAGGTCGGTCGTCTGTTGTTGGTATTTGATGTCGCAACACATGAGTTGCAGTTAATTTTTCTCCTGGAATATGAAATCGATCTTGACTATTGTTTATAAGTTTCATAACACCTTTCCTTTCTTCGTTATTTAAATGCTCTAATCGTAACAATTTTGTGATCTCCGCAAGCCTATTTTTCTTAAGTTCTCCGGATGATAAAAAACATTCACGCGGAATAACATAATTATCCCGTGTTTCGGGCGTTAATTGGCGTTGTTTCGGTTTACGCTCGTTCCTGAAATTTTCCATTATTTCCTGGAATCGAGCTTGTGCGCATGCTAAAGTTTTTGAAGACGGTTTATTTTTTCTGTTAATCTCGTAAATTTTCTCCATATTAGGATTATATAATTTTACTCTTCTCATAAGTTCTGCAATAGTAACATAAGAGGTATTATTTTTGTTATTACCATCTTTTATGGGTATTCCAACCCTTGGAAATATTATTTTTTTCTCTGAGTTTGAGGAGCTCTTACTTTTTGGCTCTTTCGAAAATTCTGTCGTATTACGTAGTGAGGTTTGGTCACTTTTCTCCCCGTAATCGACGGGAGTAGAATGTTCTAGAGGAGTCTGGAAACTTGCCTCTGTAATTCTAGGATTATTTAAATCTTCTGGAGAGGTTTGGTAACTTCCTCCTTCAACGATTTTGGAATCATTTAATATTTCAGGAGGGGTTTGGTAACTTCCCCCTCCAGGGATTTTGGGATCATTTAATATTTCAGGAGGGGTTTGGTAACTTTCCCCTCCAAGGATTTTGGGATCATTTAATACTTCAGGAGGGATTTGGTAACTTTCCCCTCCAAGGATTTTGGAATCATTTGATATTTCAGGAGGGGTTTGGTAACTTCCCCCTTCAACGATTTTGGAATTATTTAATATTTCAGGAGGGGTTTGGTAACTTCCTCCTCCAGGGATTTTGGGATCATTTAATATTTCAAGAGGGGTTTGGTAACTTCCCCCTCCAAGGATTTTGGGATCATTTAATACTTCCGGAGGGGTTTGGTAACTTCCCCCTCCAAGGATTTTGGAATCATTTGATATTTCAGGAGGGATTTGGTAACTTCCCCCTCCAGGGATTTTGGGATCGTTTAATACTTCAAGAGGGGTTTGGTAACTTTCCCCTCCAAGGATTTTGGAATCATTTAATATTTCAGGAGGGGTTTGGTAACTTCCTCCTTCAACGATTTTGGAATCATTTAATATTTCAAGAGGGGTTTGGTAACTTCCCCCTCCAGGGATTTTGGAATCATTTAATACTTCAGGAGGGGTTTGGTAACTTCCCCCTCCAAGGATTTTGGAATCATTTAATATTTCAGGAGGGGTTTGGTAACTTCCCTCTCCAAGGATTTTGGAAGGAGTTTTATTTGATTTCTTATTTTCTCTCATGGTTTTATTCTCAATCTTCTCCTTTAATTTTTCTTCTTTTACTTTATCTTGATTTTCAATTATAAACTTCCCTTTATTTAACTTTGCATGATCGTTACTTTTTATTCTTTCTTTGTTCGTTCCATTGAATGTTTTGCAATGGGTTTGGTTTTCCGAAAAATGAGGGCTAATTTGCGTAATTCCCTCTTGGTCGTTTTGTACTTCTATGTCAGATTCATGCTCATCGAATAGTTCATTTAGTGGTTTAAGGCGCAAGGTTGGTACTTGAACTTCTACCTCTTCATCCAGAGTACTTATAACATTTACATATGCTTTTCCTGAAATATTTTCTACTATAGTGTCTCCTAGGTAAATTCCGCGAGACATCTTCAACCTCGGTATATATCCTACTTTTATCTCTGGATTTTCTATTCTCACGTAAAACAAAGATTCTGAGCGTGGGGATGCTGTAATGGTCTCTGGTGAAAAGAAAGGTATAATAAATCCTGATACATTTAAACATCCTTTCTAATCTATCATTGAAGAAGTCTGTTCAAAGAAATCGTTACCTAATATCCCGCCTTGTGGAATTGGCAAATCGTTTGACACTACGTGAAAAGCTACTTGTTTTCCAAAAAGAGGTAAGGTGACTTCTCCGAAGGTGTAAACGGGGTACTCGTTTATCCCGCTTAATTGTAAAATTTTTGTATAATTAACGTCTTTGCCACTAGGTAAAAATTTTTCTTTAATAAGGTTCGGCCCGGAACCGCTGTCTAACATGAGTGACTTGAGAAGCCGGTTCACTGAACTTTATCTGGATGGTTGGCACGCGGCGGTGTTTATCGAGGTTTACCGTCACCGGTCGTATTACTGAAGCAGTGTTATTTATTGCGTTTGAGATGTTGATGGGTGTGAGATCCGTTCGGACCCCTGTTGCACACCCGACTTCGAGGGTCCGTCGGAGTTTCCCTGATTATTCGTTTGCCTCCGATTATTGCTTGCAATGCGTAATTCGCAATCTTCGAGAAGATGCCCTTCTCCCTTGCAATAACGACAGAATAATGAGTTTTTGACTGTTACATTTGACTCTATTTTAGCTCGGCAATTTCTAACAATGTGTCCAAAATTATTGCAAATTTGGCAAACAATTTTCGGTTTGTTTTCTATATTTCGTTGTTCGTTCTGTTTCTGCCAACAATCGTTAGCTGAATGCCCCGGTTTATCGCACCATTGACAAATTATTATTGAAACTTTATTTTGGTTGTTGTTTGTTCTGCATGTTTTAGCGTCATGGCCGGATTTAGAGCACAATTGACAAATAAGATAATTTTCTTGGACTAAATTAACAGGGCGTCGGATTTGAGGATCGCGGAGGCGACATTTGTCGGCGCCATGTCCACGTTTTTTACAAATTTGACATATTAAAATTTCAGTTCCTAAGGCGGTTTTACTATGTGATTGTTGGAGAGATTGAGTCAATTTTCTACAATTAGAGGCTACGTGTCTTTCTTTGAAACAAATTTGACAGGTTTCGTGAGATCGGGTAGCAATTGATGGTTTATTTGTTGTATTAATCGGTTCCTGTCGCAGATCCGTTATCTCGCGTAGCTCTCTCTCTATCCGTAACGCGTCGGCCACGGTGGCCTGGACATCCAAATTCCTTGTCACTCTTTGTTCAATTTCCGGTTTTAATCCTCTAATGAAACATTTACACATGTCCTTCTCTAAGGAGGCTTTAATATTTTGACCGGGAGGGGCAAGTCCTGAATTTTTATGTGTTTCTAATATCTGTTTTCTTAATAATTTTACCCGATTCGCGTATGTTACTACGTCTTCCTCCGATTTTTGGTAGATGCAACCTAACTCTCCTTGTAATTGATAAACGTTTTTTGCAGCGCCATAGACTTGTTCTAAATATTTTGTTAACGAGGTTACCGTATCGAAATCTTGGTCTTGTATGGTACGGCGAGCTTCGCCTATAATTCGAGTTCTGATTATTTTGGTAAATTGAGATTCTGCCTCATCGGGCAGCATAGCTTTCGCTTCTTCGCATCCTTCGATAAAATAGGTTAACGGAATATTTTTCCCGTCAAAGAAGGGAACGGCCTTTACCGCGTATTTTAACGTAGCAAAAGGGTTAGCATGCGCCATTGTGCTTGCGGACGTATTACAATTTATAAAAGAATTATATTCGACTTGCCGTGATGCAGGTAGTTTATCCGCGGAATCGTCGGAAACGTGAAGGGTGAAATTGGACGTATCGGTTAAATTTGGTTTGTCCTCCGCAGTCTCGTTGACGTTTGGGGTGAAAAGTTGTCTAGGTGCTGATTTAATGTTAGAGAAGGGGGTGGATGTGTATGGTGTAGAACTACCGGGTTTAATTTTGCCTTGATTCTCTATGGCTTGTTTATACTGTTCGTCAACTTCAAATTTATCAGATTTAGACCTCGTATTCATCACCACTCTCGGAAAATCGCACTTTTCATCCCGGACGAGCCCCCAATTTTTAAGTTCTGTTACGTCTAACCCCGAGATTAGGACAAGAAAATCTGGGAAGCGAGGGAGAGGCTAGCCAGAAAGGTCGGGGTAGGGAAGGACGCAACTAGATACTCACAAATCGCTCGCAGGTACGTGCTGTAAGGCGCGTGGCGCGAGCCCCGAACGCAGTTTTATGACTCAGGAAGGGTCAACGTCCGTAGAGACGCTACGACACCTTCCGTGAGCAGGTGCGATCGGCGGTTCTCTTTCAAGTCAGGGAATTTCGTGATAACCCACTTAGATAATAACCGACTCACGCGAGAGATCCGAGAATTATATCTATTGACATTGGTCCGGATCTAACATCTCAATTCGTGATATCCGTCTAACTTAACCCCCTAACGAGCGATAACAGACAAAAAGTTCTGTGAGAAGAACAAACCGAATCACCAAAATCGAGACATTTTCTCACGACAAATCGTATATAAACCCCGACCGCGGGACACCCGTCAGTCAGTCTCGATTCCGAAGTATGAAGGATACTTGTATCCACGCGATCATTTTTAGTCTCGTGCCGTTTCAATTAAATTCTGTGCGGCTCAACAATCCCACCGAGACGAATCAAGCAGCTGTCAACCTACTACACCGTTATAATTAGAGACATCCCGAGATCTTCAGCGATAGTAAGTCCTATCCTTCCATATACATATAAATATCGGTCCCCCCCTTATTTTTTCTTCCTTATTTAATTCTCGTGTGCGGAAGCCCTCTCGGGTACATACTCTTTCAAACCCTCCAGCTCCGTTTAAGTTCTTATTACTTTTGGTTTAGCCGAATTATCGGTGGAGCCAGAGTAATTTCTATTATTCTTGGATTAGCCAACTTCCGGTGGATTCGGAGTAATTTCTCCTATTAGTTCCGATTTAGCCGATTTGTCGGTGGAGTCGGATTAATCTTTGCTACTGTTGGTAACGTCAACAGGCCCTCTCCCTTTAAATTAAAATCCTTCAGACCCGAGTCGGCTTTCCGTGATTAGTATACTATAATAATTAACCACCTTCCCCTAACCTATAGTGAATTTGACTGTTCTCACGGAAGACTCTGCCAAGTCCCTAAACGCCGCGAAACATTCCCGGAATCGTCGGAACAAACGGGCGCGAAGGGACCTTAATTTCCCTCAGGGAGTCAGTAACCCAGGAGCTCCGCGACTTCCCTCTCCACTGCCTCACCCAGGTTGTTCGACGGACCTCTGCTCGCCACAGACCAATCATCCTCTTGTTCGCCCAGTTATTTTACCCACGTGGCCTCCTCCTGCGAATTTCCGCCCTGTCTGTAGGGTGCCCCCTTTCTGTATGGTCCACGTCGTCCCCGATCCCTCCGTTTTGCTTCAACCTCCTGATTCCCCCTCCTCCTCCCGAAGTCCCTCCCCGACCTCCTCGACCGCCTCCTCGATTTCGAGCAAGTGGTCGAGACCATCGATCTAGACTAAGTCCTTGTCTTAACACACATACACACACATCCAGTTCTACTATGTACTCATCTTACACTAATCTCTAGTTTACAATTACATCGTTTATATCAGTCAACATTTGTTTATGTCAAATAAATGTAAATACTCATGTTAAAAAGATTTTCATTCATTCTTTAATTTAAGACCTCACCCATCGTAGGATCTCCCTCTCGAAATCGCGCGAGGTCCGATCCCGAGTTAAAGGGATTAAATTCCCTGACTTGAAAGAGGACCGCCGATCGCACCTGCTCACGGAAGGTGTCGTAGCGTCTCTACGGACGTTGACCCTTCCTGAGTCATAAAACTGCGTTCGGGGCTCGCGCCACGCGCCTTACAGCACGTACCTGCGAGCGATTTGTGAGTATCTAGTTGCGTCCTTCCCTACCCCGACCCCTCTGGCTAGCCTCTCCCTCGCTTCCCAGATTTTCTTGTCCTAATCTCGGGGTTAGACGTAACAGAACTTAAAAATTGGGGGCTCGTCCGGGATGAAAAGTGCGATTTTCCGAGAGTGGTGATAAATACGAGGTCTAAATCTGATAAATTTGAAGTTGACGAACAGTATAAACAAGCCATAGAGAATCAAGGCAAAATTAAACCCGGTAGTTCTACACCATACACATCCACCCCCTTCTCTAACATTAAATCAGCACCTAGACAACTTTTCACCCCAAACGTCAACGAGACTGCGGAGGACAAACCAAATTTAACCGATACGTCCAATTTCACCCTTCACGTTTCCGACGATTCCGCGGATAAACTACCTGCATCACGGCAAGTCGAATATAATTCTTTTATAAATTGTAATACGTCCGCAAGCACAATGGCGCATGCTAACCCTTTTGCTACGTTAAAATACGCGGTAAAGGCCGTTCCCTTCTTTGACGGGAAAAATATTCCGTTAACCTATTTTATCGAAGGATGCGAAGAAGCGAAAGCTATGCTGCCCGATGAGGCAGAATCTCAATTTACCAAAATAATCAGAACTCGAATTATAGGCGAAGCTCGCCGTACCATACAAGACCAAGATTTCGATACGGTAACCTCGTTAACAAAATATTTAGAACAAGTCTATGGCGCTGCAAAAAACGTTTATCAATTACAAGGAGAGTTAGGTTGCATCTACCAAAAATCGGAGGAAGACGTAGTAACATACGCGAATCGGGTAAAATCTAAGGGTTATCACGAAATTTTCGTGACAACCCCTTGATTTATGGCGGCTTAACCATATTATCGACCGGTGCGGACAGTTTCGACAAATAGATCCTGTTTAATTTGCCTTTCGATTTGTAAGAATGTGACGAAGTAACCCCCTTGCCGATCGATAATATCGTTCCGGTTCTTATCCTAAAGATAATTTTCATTGAGAAAATTTCTTACGAAATGTTCCCACGAAAGTCGTTATGAAAAAGGAAAATCTTAGAGTCCACAGGACGTAACAATATTATATATTGTCACGTCTTTTTTACTCCCGGAGCGGTCCGGGCCGTGTGACGGATCAAAAGGGGAAGATGAGAAGGATGATAGGCCTCTCCGGCAGTACTCTCGCCCGACACTCCACTAACCGAATTTTATTGTTGGGCGCCAGACGCGTGAATTCGCGTCCGCGAAATCGCGAGAAACTAAAGAAAGAGACGCAAGGTGAAATAAGTCGGTGTGCGAGGAATCGGCTAGCTCGACCTAATAGCAGGGCGCGCCCTCAGAAAAAATTTCTAATAACGAGACAAAAAATATTCTTGACATGTTTAATCTCATCACAAACCTGAAGTAGTATAAAAATAAAACAATATTGAGATTAAATAAATAATTCCTATTCTCTTCTCTCGAATAAAATAAGATTGACTTAATATCTTGAGACAAGAATATATAAATTTAAGCTTATATATTCTTGCGTTTAGACTAATCTTCACGCGACGTTATAACTTATAACAATCTTATTTTATTCGAGAGAAGAGAATAGAAATTATTTATTTAATCTCAATATTGTTTTATTTTTATACTACTATAATAAAATAAGATTGTTATAAGTTATAACGTCGCGTGAAGATTAGTCTAAACGCAAGAATATATAAGCTTAAATTTATATATTCTTGTCTCAAGATATTAAGTCAATCTTATTTTATTCGAGAGAAGAGAATAGGAATTATTTATTTAATCTCAATATTGTTTTATTTTTATACTACTTCAGGTTTGTGATGAGATTAAACATGTCAAGAAAATTTTTTGTCTCGTTATTAGAAATCTTTTCTGAGGGCGCGCCCTGCTATTAGGTCGAGAGCTAGCCGATTCCTCGCACACCGACTTATTTCACCTTGCGTCTCTTTCTTTAGTTTCTCGCGATTTCGCGGACGCGAATTCACGCGTCTGGCGCCCAACAATAAAATTCGGTTAGTGGAGTGTCGGGCGAGAGAACTGCCGGAGAGGCTTATCATCCTTTTCATCTTCCCCTTTTGATCCGTCACACGGCCCGGACCGCTCCAGGAGTGAAAAAGACGTGACAATATATAATATATTAATAATCTAAAATAAATGTTATTAGGCACAAGATCCGTTGATAACCGTCTCCATCGTTATCGTTATTTATAACGATAAAAACGATTATCAGCGGATCTTATGTCTAACAACATTTATTTCAGATTATTAATATTTCATCATTAACATTAATAATTAATTCAATATACTGATGCTAATAAGCATTTTTATGTAAATAATGCTACTGAATCTCATTTAAATCTACAAGGAATTTATTACTGAAAAGTATTCATTAAATATTATGATAATTTGCCTTATATAAACTATTTATTAGCATCATATTTAAAATGTATATTTTATACTAATAAACCTCTTGTTTATAAGATTAAGATTAAGATTTTTAAGATGCAGCAGCATCATTTATATAAAGAATTATATAATGCTCATTAGTATTGATATATTAAATTGATTATCAATTTAATGATAAATTATTTATTAATTAAACAAAATGATTATTGTAAGATTTGTTAATGGTGATTTCTGCCATTATTTAAACTTACATTGAATGAAATTTATTAGCCGACTTATACTTTAAATTTGCACACATATATTAATAGCTGACTTTTGTCCTGTGCATAAACATTGTGCGCAAAAAATAATTTAAGTAATAAAATTATAATATATAATGATTATGATGGACTATGGTACGAGCTTTTTTCGTATGAGAGAAGATGTCTTTCGTTTTCTTAATAAAATTTATTTCATAACCTGTATTGTCATCTTGACTTCCGTTTTAACGTTACTGCTACGGAAATCCGTCACAATTGTATTGCAACTTCGAGCGCTACAAAGTCTCATTTTATTGTAAAAAGATATGCGAGTGATTGTAGGTGATGCACGGAAGTCAACGCAATTGTGAACGACCATGCGCGCCTGCTCGAATGGGCAACCCGCCGTACCGCTCTGTATCGTCTTGATACACCCTGTACATATTAGATTAAAATACGAAAATAATTTCCTCTTTTTTAAAATGCAATGAAATAAGCCAATTTACCTAAAACTGGATAAAAATATAAAGTATTTTCATCTATAAAATATTTGTTGTAGCCTTCTAAACAAGGATGGTTTTTGAAATCATCACCGTCACTTTCTTCGCATACCCCACAGGTGTGCACAATTCTACAATCCTAGAAAAACATACAAACATAAAAATCGTCCTAGAAAAACATACAAACATAAAAAATATGTAAAAACTTTATTATTACAACATAACCTAAAAGTTATACTTCTAAACAAGTTTTCTACATTCTGTATTGTTAATTTTTCGTAATTAAAATATTTTTTTTATTATAAATTGTAATAATAAAAACTACTTTTTACTTACCTCTTCCATATTCGTATTTTTATACTCAACGATTGTTTTGACGTTGCTTTTTTACTGCTTGACGCTTGAAGTTGAAAGAATCCAACTTCTTTTCTTTGACCAATTTTGACGCTAGCATCAATTATGACGTCACGTGATAACGCTCGACGCTGCTTTTCAGCGTCTCATGAAATGGCACCTTAAGGGTCGGCAGGAGACACGGTGGAGACCTCTGTCGGGTTGGCTTAGCTGCGAGTGGCTGCGAGTCCGTATTTTATTTATTATAAATTTTTAAGAGCAAAAATGCAAAATCGGGTTCTTTAGCGTACTATAGATGAGCTTACTGATTAAAAATATCCTAAATTGAATAAGATTCATTCGATATTTTGGCTAAAATCTTGTTCGGGATTCGTAATAACAGAGAAAAACCTGAGAGAGGCCATCCCGGCATTTTTCGTCAATTTTTGTGTGTCGCACCTTCCGACGCGCCACCTGAGAAAGTGCGCATAAACTACGTCGTTTCGCTCGGTAACCGCACATGGTTTGCGTCCGTGCTAATGGTTCGTGTCCGAACTAGCCAGTTAGGCTGGGGCTACACTATGCGCGTTTTCGCGAATCGGATTCGCGAATCGTGCATTTGTATACCATGTGTGCTTAGCACGAATAGTATACAAATGCACGATTCGCGAATCCGATTCGCGAAACCGCGCATAGTGTAGCCCCAGCCTTAGAGGGGATATGCTGCGGCCGCGGCGGCCGCGCTCGGCCGGCCCGGCGCACAGTGGAGCCGCCGTTTGCGCGAATCGCGGAAAAAATTATGTTACTTGTAAAATATGCAATGAATGATCATAGAACCTTTCAATGTTGACTTATAAAAATTGCAAAAGTGTATATTTATTAAAAATTAATGATAGAAACAAGTATTTGATTGAAATTAAATAAAAATTCAATTTACATTTAATTTACGTATAAAAGCAAAGTAATTCTTGCGTTTCATCGCTTAAGTCTAAATTTTCTTTATGTGGTTTACTTCTTAAACTATATAGTTATTAACGGATCGGATGACACGAGCATCACATAAGCATAACATCTTCATTTGTAAACAGACGCCTACATTTTCTACTATGATTAAGTCGATATCGTTTATAGTCCTTATTTCTTGCCTCTTGAGCTTCTTCCGATAAATGTCCCAACAGGTATAACGCTGCATAATTTCTATATTTTCCTTACCGTGAAGAAGAATTTTATGAATGCGGTAATTGGCATAAAGTACCAAGAATATTTTTCAATAAATATTTCCGCTGCCTTGTACGCGCATGAGAACCGAATTTGTCTGAATTTATTTCTTCACCACAATTAATCGTTTATAATATTGTGGAAAATCTTCTGATCAATTCCTCGTCAACTCCAGTTATTGAGATATGAAAAGCTTTTCCATCTCCTATCAAGAATTAGTCACAGAATTTTTCCGTTGTGATCGAGATCTCAATCGTCTAAAATTATGTATTGGTACATCTTACCTAAGTCTTCCAGTCAAGACAAGATTTTGCA